>SOPF01026422.1:0-68467 GCA_012979155.1 Hypericum perforatum | reverse complement strand
ATCAAATCACTTAAGCCTTTCACACAGTACATATACGGGGTATCACACCCTCCTTCCTCCGGCCTCCTCCTCCGCCTAACTCCTCCTTCTCTCCTCTTCTAGACTCCTCTTTCTTCTCCTCTACCCACCTACCTCCTTCTTATCCTCTTCCCTCCTCATTCTTCCTCTTCCGAACTCCCCCTTAATTTACTTAGTTTTTTTTAACTTTTGACTAAAGGGCAAAAATGACATTTCAGGTCCCTAGTTGCCGGACAAATTTTCAGATTCCAGCACCAGGGACCTTAGGGTGCTATTAAATCAAATCTGGAGGACTAAATTATCTTTTTTGAAACAGTAGGGACGAAAATAGTAATTTAAGTAAAGGAGAGGGACGAGAGGACAATTTACCCAAAGAAAAAATTAGCAGATCATTTCTTATAAAAAATAACTTGTTATAATTTTTAGAAACTGAAACTATAAATAAATCCTGATATAAAAATTTAGGATTAAGGTCACTTAAATATTTTGTGATTTGGATGATTATCAATATTGTGATTTTATTTTTATCATCGATATCTAACTTATTTAATTTTTATTATGTAGAGGTTCAATAGTCCGATTCACAAATTCTTTTTTATAAATTAAGTTTTATTAAATATTTTGTAATTTTAATGATTATGAACATTGTGATTTTTTAATGCAGAAAGATTAACTTATTTTAATTTTTATCATTTAAAATTCAATAACCCGGCTCAAAAATTTATTTTACAATGTATTATTTTGATACTCACGTGGAATGACAGAGCATACTCGAGTAAACTTAACCCAAAATTTTATTTTTGAATGAAGGTACATAAATAGAATAATTTGGCGACAGAAGAAGATTCTTACTTTTGGAGAGGTTCATAAAGGGAAGTGAGTTTAGAGGAGACACCAAGAGCATCGAGAGCTCGCCAAGCATTTGGAAAGAGTGTTAAGGCTGCGCCTGTGGTCCTTAGGTCCTCAGCTCTCTCCAACACCAAACTCCGTATCCCAATTCGCTTCAACCCGACCGCTGTTGCCAGCCCCGCTATGCCTCCCCCGACGATCACTACTTCCTCATGTAATTCCATATTTCTTTCACAACACTAACTTAGATTAATCGGTTTAATGACTTACAACAGATATATCTCCCTCAAATATATATCTCTGTCTTTATGTGACTATATATCGGAGTAGTGGATGTCAAGCTTATATATATAAGGTCGTCATGGGAGAAGATAAGTTTGACCCGTAGGCCGTTTCCTTCCTTCTCGAAGGAAAGTTGAATTTTCTGAGATGATTCGGTGGCGAAACGACTAAATGACATGTGATTAGAGTTGTTTCGGGCTACATGACGAATTGATAGTATAAAAAAAATTGAGGGGAGAAAGAATCAGTCATTAAACTTGTCTTATTGGTTATAATAATTGAATTTACTTCGGGGGCACGCATATCATTTATATTTGTTATTAGGAAAAAATTGTTATTTTCACAAAAAATTTTGAAATTGAATTGTTTTACTAAACGAAAATTATACAAAAATTGTGTCACTGTGTAAAAAATATTTAAAATATTACATGTAAGTCAACCAAGTTTGTCAAATGACATAAGCCTTAGGACACCAAGGCATTTTGTAAAAATATAAGAAGTCCAAGATTAAAACTTGGACAAATTATGCTGTGTAAAAATTTGTTGAGAAAGCTGATGTACGTGTAAACGTACATGTTTTCGGTCATGTTTTGCATATCATTTAGGCATGTTTTGAGTAGGTTTATTCATATCTAGCTTAGTATTGTTTGTGTTTTTGTGTTTAGTTGAGAAATGGATACTTACCAAGTTTTATGTGTTTTTATAGGTATTGGAGTGAATGCGGAGAATTGGATAATCGAGATAGAGATCAAGAAGAATGGAGATGAGCAACAAGAAGTGTAGCGGACAAGTTTAGGCTTAATCCGTCGAAGTTTACTAAAAAAGGCATAACTTTCTCATACGAACTCCGAATCGAGTGATTCCAACGGGAGAAAATCCGCAACAGCGGTCGCTACACATCCTAGCGATCGCTTGGATCGAGCTCCGAATTTTTCATAGCGATCGCTACGTTTTATAGCGATCGCTATAGCCCCGAAAATCACTCTTGTAGCGACCGCTATGTTTTGTAGCGAGCGCTACACTTGCTGCAGAAGTCAAGAAAAGCTGCAAACTGAAAGTTATCAACTTGCAACCTCAAATCCTTCAACTTGCAGCCGATTTTGTTGATAGAGGACAACCAATTTAGCCGTCGCCAACTCATGACAACTCATTTCCACCATGAAGACAACTTGCATCCACCATTTGACAACTCATTTCCATACATGAAGATCAAGTTGTAGAATTGCTTTTAGTAGGCTATAAATATGTTGTATGAGCTTCATTGTAAAATCATCTAGGAGAAGGAGGTTAGACATAGAACTAATCGGCTGAGGTCTTGAAAATGATAGACCATATCCTACGATCGTTTTAGAGTTTAGTTTTCTTTACTTTGCAAAGGTTGTATTCAACATTCAGAATCATTAATCAAGAGGTACCTTTGTTTCATTGTCATAGATTTCGTTTTTACATTTCAAAGTTCTTTACTTTTGCTTAAAATGAATATGTGCTTGTGTTTGTAAGTTAAGGAGTGACAACTTAATTTAAAAGCACATCCATTTGTTCATGAATGATTCTTGGATCAATAGTGACAGCTTGGTTCAGATCATATCTCATCTTTGTTATTCGATATTGTTATCAACTTGAGATTGACAACCTTAGGTTCTTGCAATATTAAAACCCGTAGTCTATTATTCCCAACATCTATTAATTGATCCACTTAGCTTAAGATCTTGATTACATAATCTGGTACTTAGCAACAAATTCTATTTTCCCTGTGGAGACGACCTTACTTATCACTTTATTACTTGTTGCGATCGTGTACTCTTGCACGCATATTTAGATCCATATTTGGACGCATCAAAAGCGTAATCGATTTCTAATACATCCTCAACAATAACATAGAGATATAAAAGACCAACGAATTACATAGACATGAAATATACGTGGTTCGGTCACTTGACCTACTTCACGAGAGTATAAACGATCTTCATTATGATATGTGGGATATAATGGATACATAGGTTATGACGAGGCACTTGCCTCAAGTTTTTCTCTAGCCTATACCATGACACTATTGTATTCAACCCCTAAGAACTCTTACATAATGTCCTCATATTTATAAGAGACTAATCTTAAAGTTCATTTCTAATTAGTATCCTATTACAATAGGAAATTCCTAAATAGGATTTGAGACATTTCCAACAATCTTTACCTTGGAGCAAATCTAAACACAATCGTCATCTCGAGCTCTACCTGCTCTTCCACATATGATCATCTTCATCATCTGTCTTAATCTGAAAACTCCACTTGGAATCTTCTACAAGTATCTATTCATCATGGATCTTCACTCGATCATTTGTCACATCAGGAGAAAACTGTATGCGTGCAAGCTTTACTTTGCTCTACGGTGCCATACTTTCTCAACCAATTTTTGCAGACTTCACCTCACGAGAAAACTTCCACCTTCATGTGGATATTGACTGTTGGATCACTTTACCGAGCGAACACCAATCTCAGTAAAAATAGGAGTTGAGGACACCAACTATAGACCATTACATCACCTTGAACAACTTCTGGATATCAATCTTGAAATTTCTATCAGCAACAGGACTTTACATCACCTCTTTATGAACACCTTCTGGACACCAAGCTTGTTGTTATTACACCTCACTCTACCATCTTCGTGGATAACCTAATAGTAATCTGCAAAACATGTGAGCAATACTTGCATCAAATTTGCCAATCTGCACCATATCTGCCTCGTCAATGAGTACTAGGTCCAAGCCTACTCAAAATCTTTACACGATAGGAACTAAGTACCTGGAATCTTAAAATAAGAAAACTGATTAAGGCATCGCCAGACGGACTTGTAGTTTTTACTCTTGCACCCGCCAAGTTCATCGTTCCTCACAATGCAAATTCCTAATTAGAGACTTCCCTCATCACTAATCTTTCTTCACAGGGACCTTAATCTGGCCTACACTCGATCAAATTATTCACCTCAGATAAATAATTTATCATGCCCTCCAAACTTGCTTCCTTTTTTAGCCGATCAATTTTTGAATATCTTTGAGCGATATATCAACCTCCCGAAAAACTTTGTTAGGCTCCATATTGCAAAGTTGTTGAGAAAACCATAAGTCAGCCAAGTCTTTTGGCTTTTAATCAAACTATTGACTTTTGGTCAATTGAAATCTAGGATTTTTCCTTCTCCAACAACCTAACACCAAGGAGCACAAGGGGCAATGACCTGGGCTGGCGATAGAGGTTTGGCCTTGGCCAGTACAAACCAGGATACGGCGACGACAATGATAGAAGAGGAGCAGGGAGTGCTTGTCTCTCCTTAGCTTTCTCTCTCCTCGCGGATGAGGCTCACGAGCAATAAGGCGATGGCTGGCTGGCTCAATCGGCCGACGGCGAGGCTCCCCCACCTGTGGCTGCCTCTTCCAAAAAACTTAGATTCCTAAATCTGATGAATTTGCCAAATTTCCCTAGTCCCTCTTTTTTCTTTTACAAATCAGTCTCTCAGTCTCAATTTCAAATTTTTCTAAATTTAAACTCTTCACACCAAGTTCGTCCAGATCAACGCCAAAAATTCAGATACTAGTTGTTGGGACAGGAGAAATGATGTCTAATACAACCTCAACAATAACATAGATATATAAGATGAGACCCTCACTCCCAAGCACAAGAAAAAACCAGATTATCGTCAAACTTTGGTTGCACTGCGTACCTGAAAATATTTATATCCCACTATGACGCAATGGGTGCTGGCTAGCAGTACTAAGTAGACGACACAAATGATTTCTACAATGTGTTAAACGATAAATTTTTTTAGAGGTTATATATGAGTAATTTTGGAAATTAGTGTTTAAAATATACATGGAAAACTTGGGCATGCTTTTGAAACGACCTTCAAAAATTAGAATGACTTGTGTAATTGTTGTTGACCACGCTTCGTATCCATCGTTCAAGGACTCAACATACCATGCTCGGTTCTCTGTATGTTCGGGCTCCTACAGTTCAAGTGCTACTAATTCCCAATTTGCGGAACTGCAACAGAACTACGATGATTTGCAGAAGAAGCTTAATATGTTGTTGGTTGAAAAGGAGTTCTTTAGGACTAATATTTGACATATTGTTTTTAGCTTTTATGTTTGTATTTTTATACTTAGATGATATATAATGACATTTTGTATTTTTTGTATTAGCTAGATATTAATATATGTATTAATGCATGATGATTTTCTCTTAAATGTGTTTTATAATATTTGGAATATTATATATGAATAGTTGGTATTTAATGTTTTAAATAAAGAAATGATCGAGAAGATAAATAAATAGAATAGGAAATAAATTAAATTAAATCAAATCAAATTAAATATTTAATTTAAAAAAATATTAGAATGGTCCCGTAAAATGAGAATTAGTGGTCATTGTATATAGCCTCAAAAATGATTTTGCGGGGATTAATTAGTTATTGCAAAAATGTTTTAGCGGTGCCATATTTCTGCCTCAATTGATTTTTAACGATGATTCTTCACGCCTTCTTTAGTTATTGCAAAAATGTTTTAGCGGCGCTATTAATTTTTGCCTCAATTGGTTTTAGCGGGGAGTAATGATAGCCTCTATAAATTTTTTGTAGCGCTATTGTCGCCACTAATATGCTACCTTATTGCGGTGACTTTTATCACCGCAAATACTTATAGCGGCAACCCCTGCACCGCAATAGAGTTTGCACGGCAGAGATATAGCGGTGAATTTCTGCGACGAACTTTTTTCCCGCAAAATCACATTTGAGGGGATTTTAAACTTTTAGCGGCAATTTTTTTTCCCCTCTGTAGTCCATTATTCTTGTAGTGTTGGTTTTTGAAAAAAATGCTGGTAGTTGCAAAGAATTGGAACCTCTTTCTAAGTACAAGTTATATTGCACCCCCTACTCCCATTACCCCAGCATGAGCTTATTGTTTCTCGGACGCGACCACTTGCAGAAAACCTGGAACCGGTAAGTGAGGAGGAGGATTCGTTCGTGACTAAGGAGACATCTGGATACGCGACTTTGCTATAGGGATTGTCCCATGTATCGCTGTCGAAACGAAGCTCTGGGGGCTCGTGTTGGGCAGCGAGATGGCGTGGGATAAAGGATCTCAGTCGAGTGTAGGGTTGATGTTGATTCATCACTGACCATCTTTCGTGATTGTTGGCTTTTGACCCTAATCCGTTGTGTTAGGGACCTGCTTGTTCAAGACAAGGAGATCCACACACATCATATTCGAAAAAATGTTGTGGATGAACATGTCGGTTTCGATGTTACTCTACAATTTTTATGTTGATATGTACTTGTACTATTTGATAGTTAATAAAGATTAATGAACAATTGCACTCATAGTTTATGTTTTTGAAATTATTAGTTTAGTTTAGTTTTTCTCAATGTCAATTTTTCAACTCATAATTCAATCTCCTTGGTTTATTAGTAGAATAAAGATACAAGGCATCACACTACCATTTTTTCCGGATCTAACACAATTGCTAAAAAAGATATTATGCATCTTGCCATTTGAAGCCACACAATACACTCACAAACTTGTAAGCTCAAACATTACACATATTTCTAGTCACTTTTAACTGAAATAGGTTTAGGAAGCTCTCCACATTCAAAACTCCCAACATTTGCAAAGATGTTAGCAAGGTATCGGTAGAACACCTCATTCATCAAAAACTTCTTCAACCAATTGCTATTTCCGCCACCCGACTGCTGCACCCACCCTGCCACATATGACTTGGCCACCATCGAGGCAACGCGCCACCTCCTCTCGTTCGCGTACTCTCCTAAGACTCTATCCACGTCGTCGGGCACAAGCTTGTTCCCATTCTTCAAGTAGGATTCGCCAATGTGCCTTCCCAATACTACTGCATCTTCAAGGGCACAACACCCGCCTTGCCCGAGGTCGGGTGTCATAGGGTGCATGGCATCTCCCGCCACCGTGACTCCTCCTTTGCTAAGGGTCCCAAATGCGATGGCCCACGGGTATCGGAACATGAGTGGAGCACACGAAAGCGACGAGTCATCAGAATGTTCCACCACATCCTTGTACAATGGTGGAAAGTTTGATGCATGTTCCAAGACTTCTTTTTTGATTTGTTCGGGACCATTTGTCAACTTATTGCCTGTATGAAAAAGAGGTCAATCATGTCTTTTTTTTTTTTACAATGTTGTGATCAGTTTGAGTACCTCCATACAATCGCTACAAGGATCAGCACAAAATAGACACAATATACAAAATAGATATTTTGAACGGGTTTCGAATTCGCTGCATAACTTATGTTATATAGACACAATAAACATATGTTATGACGATACAATATATAAAGATACAAATACAAGAATAGCACAGTAGTGGCAACTCCACGTTGTTCGTTGGTTACCTTGAGTAGACATGACTAAGAACCAGTACAACTCTTTGTCATTTAGGGATGCGAAACCCCCTCTCATGCCGGTGTCAAGATATTGACGGACTTGATGGTCCACCCCGTGACCCTTCGGATAGAAAGCTATCCCGCGGATCCCGGATCGCCCTGAATAGACCGCTGCTGGTAGGCCTAGCCATTTTGCCACCACGGAGTGCACACCGTCGCACCCTATCAACACCTGCCATTTTCAAATGACAATGTAAAAAATGATTGTAATATTGAGATAACACTTAAGATTTTCAATTCAACACAGCACATTACCTTTGACTTGATGATGGTTCCATCCTCCAAGTGTACGGTGACGATGTGGCCGGCTCCGGCGACTCGGGTTTGATCGATGGATGCGAGCTTGGAAGAGAAGCGGATCCACTCGGCTGGCAATTCTTCGGCCAACGCTTCAAGTAGCACCGTCCTGTGCACCGGCCTAGCTGAGAGCTTGTTTCCCTTGCTGAAACACAAACAAATTATATCAAGATATTTTCTCCGAATTCGAACTAAGAAAATTTTAAGACAATGATTAATTTTAATATAATCACAACGTATTATTACCAAGTCGCAACATATATAACTTGTTGTGAGCAACAAAAGTTGAACGGATTTATAAAGAGAAGAAATGAGTTTCTGTAATGTCTCTCACAGTATTAACCATGGAATATATCAAATACTAACAACCAAATATATTAAGAGACCACATTAATTAGGAACTCACCTGCCGGATGTCACATAGGATACTTCTCGCACTTGTCCAACGCCGATGTCGGTTATATAGCCCCTGTCGTAATCAAGAGAAAACAAAAATTAACAGCTAATTTCTTATAAAAAATAATTTGTTAATTACTTTTAGAAACTGAAACTATAAGTAAATATTGATATAAAAATTTACGACTAAGTTCACTGTGATTTCAATGATTATCAACATTGAATATTTTATTTTTATGCCCTTTAATGATTAATAATATTGTAATTTTACAAAGTCTAACTTATTACAATTTTTATTATTTAGAAGTACAATAATCTCGTACACAATTTTTTTACAATGCATTATTTTGATACTCACGTAAAATGCCAGAGGATACTCAAGTAAACTTAACCCAAAATTTTATTTTGGAACGTAGGTGCATGAATAGAATAATTTGGCGAGAGAAGAAGATTCTTACTTTTGGAGAGGTTCATAAAGGGAAGTGAGTTTAGAGGAGACGCCAAGAGCATCCAGAGCTCGCCAAGCATTGGGAGAGAGTGTCAAGGCTGCGCCTGTGGTCCTTAGGTCCTCGGATCTCTCCAACACCAAACTCCGTATCCCAACTCGCTTCAACCCGATCGCTGTTGCCAGCCCCGCTATGCCTCCCCCAACGATCACTACTTCCTCATGTAATTCCATATTTCTCTTTCACAACACCAACTTAGATTAATCCGTATAATTATATCGACGATTTACAAATGATATATCTATCTCTCCTCAAATATATATATCTCTCTCTCTCTCTATCTTTCTTTATGTGACTATATATATCGGAGTAGTGGATGTCAAGCTTTTATATAAGGGAGTCATGGGAGAAGACAAGTTTGACCCGTAGGCGGCTTCCTTCCTTCTCCAAGGAAAGTTGAATTTTCTGAGACGATTCCTTGGCGAAACGACTAAATGACATGTGATTAGAGTTGTTTCAGGCTACATGACAAATTGATTAAAAAAATAATTTGAGGGGAGGAAGAATCAATAATTGAACTTTGTCTTATTGGTTATAATAATTGAATTTACTTTGGGGGCACGCATATCATTTATACTTGTTATTTGTTATTTTTTAAAATATATTATTTGAAATTAAATTATTCGACTAAATCAAAATTAAAATAAGTTATGTCACTATGTAAAAAAATATTTCAAATATTCCATGCAAGTCAACTAAATTAGTCAAATGACATAAGCCTAAGGACACCAGGGCATTTGTAAAAATATAAGAGTTCCAAGATTAAAACTTGGACAAATTATGCTGTATAAAAATCTACCTTAAAAATCCAACCAAATCTGATGACAATAAAAGAGACATTTACCAAAATTATATATCATAAAGTTAAAAGGATTATAAATTGGTGTATGAGAGTCCGTCGATTTTTTGTCCTGAATATGAGAGAACACATTATCCTGTGTATCCTCCAAAGAAAGTAAAATTAAAAACAATAACAACGCCATGGACTCGAGAACCTTCCGCTTTAGACGGTTTGATTTTTATTGTCCAATACTTTTCAAAAGGCACATTACAAATTGGGAACCTACCACTCCAACTCTGCCACATACTGAAATTCGTCTTGTCTTTCCAAGATAGACCGAAACATTCTTGATCTTAATGCATTTTCGGTTCGTAATTAACAAAATATTGACTGTACATCTCCAATTTGAATAGGACAAAAAATTTATGATAGGTATGAAGTATGAGAATCTATAGATATGTTTGGAATGAGAGAAGAACACACAATAAGATCGGAAGTAAAAAAAATGGCAGAAGATACTAGCTGGCGCAATAGAGTTTATTGTATTTTTTATAACTAAAATTTTATTATCAACAAAAAAAATACTTAATTGTGCACGATTGCACTATACCAAAAATGTCTCTAGTAAAGGAGGCACAACCAAAATTATACAAAATGTGCGCAGCCGTGCTAGTTGTGAAGCCGTAATAGAATTGGTGGCCGCAATGACCCTGTTGGCAGCAAGTGAAGGCTTCCATAAATTTACATGCGTGATGCACTGTTGGGCTTGGGCCTTAATATTTTCCTGTTTGGTTAGTTTAGGTATCTCAACAAGATTAGAGTTAGTCCTACTATATATACTCTCGTGTAAATTTATAATTTTTTTGCGGGAAAGAGATATTTCATAAATAAGCAAAGCCCACTGGCCGAGTGACCATTTGGTCCAGTGGCATTTTTCCTACTCATGTCGGGTGAAATCCAGGTTCGACTCCTGGCATGGGCATTTCTGATATAATAGAATAGGATTTAGAATAGGATCTAAAAAAAAATAAATAAATAAATAAATAAGCAAAGCCATACAACCATTCCACATCACAATAAGAAAACATACGAACAAAGCCAGCTACCGAAGACAGGGGGAAACTAAAGAACTAAAGAAGTCCAACCAAAAACCACAAAACCACAAAAAAAAAAAACAAAAACAACAACATGCACCCTTTCCCTCATCAAAAAAATGATGAGGTTACAGCCGGTGGCCTCGGTAAAAAACCTATTTCAGAAAAACCTGCCGTATCGGGAAAAAACCAGAATAGGAAAAAGAGCGCCAACGATAACACTGCGAGTTTTAAAGGGAATCATTCAATACAAAAAAAGAAAAAATCCCACGCCTACTTCCAAAAAAAACATCAGTAGAAATCCGCGGGAGGTCTCTCCTATTGAATAATATTCAGAAGGCATCCGAGGAGCCAGGAGAAGACTATCAAATCCCAATTCAAGGGAATCTCCACCTTCGCCATCTCGTGTGCCGCCTGATTAGCATCCCGTCGGACATGACCAATGCAAACATGTTGAAACACAGAAAAAAGATCTTTACAGTCATCCAAAAGCAAAGCAATATCACTCTTGTCATTAGATGTGCTCGTTAATCGCTTCACCAAGGGAAGGCAATCAGATTCTAATTCAATCCTTTCCAAACCCAGTGCAGCAGCAAATTCAAGCCCAGTGTAAATAGCTTTGGCCTCCAAGATAGTTGGATGGTGCAGGTAGGGGAAAGCTCTAGCAGTCGCCATAACGAAATTACCCACATCGTTTCTAATCACCACTCCAACTTGACCACCCCCATTCGAATGAATACCAGCATCTACATTAACTTTAAGCCAGCCACTCAAAGGTGGTTGCCAGCACACAACTTGTCCCTGGCCCCTCGTACCTCCCACCTGATTTTGCACATCCAAAAACTCCTGCTAGAAGCGGATGCCATCAGTGAGTACCTGTTGCCGGTTCCAATTCATCTCTAGTTGGAAAACTAATAAGTTTCTCAGTTTCCAAATTGCCCATACACAGGAAGCCCTTCTGCCACCTTCGGACAAGTCAGAAGTTGCAAGAAGAGTGAAGAGTCCATCTTCCACGGTCTGAAAAACTGCAGGGCTGAAGTCCACTCCGACTTCCTACCAAATACCCCTCGCCCACTCACATTGGAAAAATAAATGTACACCCATCTCGACTTCCAACCCACACCCGGGGCAAGATTCCTCTACCTCTATTCCGTGTCTTCTCAGATTGACTCTCACCGGTAAGTTATTATCAAGGAGTCGTATATTACTATTTTGACACGAGGCAGACACAGTAGCGACCAACACTTTTGCCAAGTACCGAGACTGATACCAATACTCTGATTAGTGTGCAACGTCCCCTACCAGCACTCGAAGTCTCATGTAAATTTATAATTAGTGTCGCATAAAATCTAATAGTAAATAACCCTAACTTGGTTTCAGTGCAGATATTGTTAGTTTCACGAATTTGGTCACCGATTTGTTTATCTATTTTAGATTGAGGGGTTAGTGGGGAGTGAATCTGGTATTATATGTGTATTTAAGTACGGTGCTGGGTCCCAGGCCCAAAAAAGAAATCCTCCTTTTCTTCTCTCCATTCCCCCTCTTTTTTTCCTTTTTTTTTGTTAGAGCCATCACCACCACTCCTCATCCATTAATGCTTTATCTCTCATCCCTCACCCTCTTTCTTTTTTTTCTCTCGCTTAAAATAAATAAAAAAGAAGTGAAAATAGAAAATCCAGATTTGGTACTTTTTTGGTCATATCTAAAATGAATGGAACATTTTTCGGAGAGATTTAACATGTGTTCACCTAGTTAGGATTTTTGATTCGAACTAAGGGAGGTTTATTGGACGATGGTAGTTAAGAAGGGATTGGATGTTGAGGCGCTAGAACTTGGGTGGTCTCCGGCGATGGTGAGACAGTTTCACATAGAGGAAACAAAGCCGGTAGAAGAACGGATGTTTCAAGAATAAGTTGTTCTTGGTTTCGATAGTTTGTTATTTTGTTTTTTTGATGGTTTGCTATGTTTGTGTTCGATGGTTTGATGTTGTGTAATCCAATAGTTTATGTAACAACTTTTTTTAGTTAAGAGTTAACCATCGAATCACTGCATACAAACCATCGAATCACTGCATACAAACTATCGAACCACTACATACAAACCATCGAACCACTGCATACAAACCATTGAATCACAATATATAAACTATCGAATCATAATATACAAACAATCGAATTGGACATGCCAAACCTTCGAATCACTACATACAACCATCGAATCACTGCATACAAACCATCGAATCACAATATACAAACTATCAAATCACTGCACACAAACTACTGAATCACAATATATAAACCATCGAGATCATAATATACAAATCATTGAATCAGACATATCAAACCATCGAATCATGCACACCATACCATCCAATCAGACATACATACAAACCATCGAATCACTGCATACCAACCATCGAATCACAAGAGCAGACCATCGAATCTGCATGTACAGTACTGTACTATATATGCGGGTACTATACCAAATCTGAACCCAGGTTGGTGGGAACGAGTAGTCATGATAGATGAAGGAAAATTATCCGTCAAGAAGTTTGATCAAGCATACATTAAATTTAAGAAGATGCAGATCAATGATTACACCAGTGTGGCAGAGTATGTATCAAGAACTTGGTATGAAATCCAAAGACACAAGAAAAGAGCACCAAAATTTGTTGTACTAAAAAGCGATGAGCGTGATACATTTATCGTAGTCCAAGATCGTTATTTTGCACACAGTTAAAACAAATACACTAGGTCGATGAACGCATCGACTACATTACCAAGATAATAAAACAGAGCGGAGACTTGTGTATATGGTCTAGTTGTATACGTAAGTAAAATAAGATATGTACGAATGGGCTCTAATGGAAATTGAAACTTTGTAATTAAAACCAAATATCTGAATAATTTGTTTATAATATATATATATATATATATATATGTATATGTATATGTATATGTATGTGTATATATATGTATATGTGTATATATGTGTATATGTATATATATGGATTTGGTGCTAAAAAATTAGAATTGTGTGCACCATCCGAACAAGAATAATTGCTCACCCAGCCAGTCCTTTCCAACTTGGTTTTCATATTCTCGTACCAATCCAGATGAATCCCTAGTGGACACCTAAGGGGGAAAGGAAATGAAAAATCACACAGAATCAACACAATAAGTAACTGCATTTGGGTTAATTGTCTAAACATTGATGTGCCTTTAGAAATTAAAGTGTTGTATTTTTTTCTTTAAAATTGATGTGTCATTTGTGTTTTATCTTTGAAATTAATGTATCTTTGCATTTTAGTCTTTGAAAATTGATGTATCTATGTGTTTTACCTTTGAAATTTGATGTGTTTGTGACATTTTTATCTTTGAAAACTAATGTGTCATTGAATTGTAGTACCGGAGTGATACTCTATTTTGTCTGACTGATGTTGTTGGAGGTAAAGAGGAAAAAACTCAACAAGTCACCAAGGTTGGTCCACATGAACGTTAGTCCCTATGATCAATTTTATCTCGAAGGACACATAAAAGTACGAAATTATCCCTCCACCACTTTAAAGCTCTAAAACCACACAATAAACGTTAGGGTATTTTGTCATATCAACTCCTTGTTGTTTACCATGCAACTTTTGCTGATCAAGTAAAATGTTCGACAACAAAACTTATCCACTCGCTAGTTCTTACATCGATGTGATATGATAATCTGTTTGACTTACACTGAAATAATTTGCACTGAACGAGAACAAGAAAGATCCAAGTAATACGATTAGCTCCGTAGATCATGTTTGGCGAGGACGATACCTCTGCTTACAAATATGAAGCAGGGAGGGAATAAGTCGAGAGAATATGGCGAGGATGAATTTGGGTTTAGGGTGAGTTTGGTGAGGACCGTAGATCATGTTTGGATAGGTTTTTATTATATTTAGGGAGAATTTGGCGTTTTAATTTTTGAAGAGGTGAAGGGATAATTTGGTACTTCTATGTGCCATTTGAGATAAAAATTAATCATTGACATTAACTAGTTTGATTTCTCAAAGCTCAATGACTAATTAACTAAAAATTGAACATCTTAATACAATATATGGAATTTTAACATGTTATCAACTCAGAAACTATAGAGAAATAGTTAAATAACTGAAGGTTGTTGGGATGAATCAAATAATGGAATAAGCCAATTAGATTGGGCATAAAAAGGGTCAAATACTATTTTGTTGTTTCTTCGATTAAAGAAAATAAATTCAGGTGTATGTACAAAGTTAGTTAGGAGAGGACTCTCACTTTTCTCTTTTTTGTAAATAGAAGAATATCATGTTACTTAAAAAATGATCCCGAGAGCGATCCTTTTTTCTGGGTAATGGTTTAACCCGTTCGATCTAATTCACTACAATAATTTTGGGAAAATTGCTCTCAGGCTCTTTAAGTTTGAGAAAATTCATGTTTTAGTCCCTCTATTTTTTTATTATCATTCAGTCTTTCAAGTTTGTGGAAACTGTATATTTTAACCCCTCTCGCCGGAATCGGCTGATTTCTCCGGCAAACTTGGACATGAGATTACAAAAATATCCTTACTCATTTAAAAAAATAAATCTCCTTCTCTCTCCATCTTCTTCCTCTTCCTCGCATCCCACCATTTCCAAAATATGAAAACACGTGCTAACTTTTCACAAGGCTAACAATTTCGGATCCACAACTCTCATCTCTTCATGAGACTACCAACAAGATAAACTCACTGCCTAATTAAAACCATTCCCACAGTTTCAGCTTCTGTTATTCCAAACATAGGAAAGCAAGTACCTTTCAAAAGCTAATCAACAATTAAGACAAGGGCAAATTATCCTATAGTCCCTGGTTTTTATGTTATTTTCCTATTGGGTCCCTACTTTGTTAGAAATGAGTAATTCGTCCATGTTTTATTTAAAAATGTTTGTCTCAGGTCTCAAGCAACCAAATCAGACTTTTAAAAAAATTGTCATGTAAAATAAAAAAATATCCTTATGCAAAAAGACAAAAAAAATAAATCTAACCCTCTCTTTTCGAAAAATCCATGACCGCCCCTTTAAGAAACTCGACCACTGCCAACCACCGTCCCGTTCATCTTCTCCGGCGAGATTAACACCAGAATCAACTTCCACCCAAATCAAAGCATTAAAATTAACATGAGATTAACACTGAAACTAACTTCCCCGGCCATGAACGTCGTCAACCCCATCTGCTCCTAACCCAACCCAGTGAAAAGACAAACAAAAAACTTAACAAAAACAAAAAACAATCCCGACCAAATCCCAGGCCAAGTCGGAGGCTTGCTCGGCCATGTCCCAAGCCACCAAATCCTGCCACCACAACGGAGGAGTGGCCATCTTCCTCCTCTATCCTTGTTGCCTTCCTCAATTCCTGCTACATCAAGGTCGTTGAGCTCGTCAAGATGGTTCTCTTGCTTCAGCCTCTAGAGGATACCGTCAGCCATTGAGATGATGATCTTGCTTCAGACTCCAAAGAGTGGACTGAGAAGTTCAGGAGCGGCTCCTCGCCCCCCTCTCCATCTAGGAGGAGTTCAACCGACGTCGGAGCCTCAGATCCATCTTTGCCATTTCTCGGAGGGGTCTCCATCCATCTTTGCCGCTGGGTAAAACGAGATGGTTGACAACGTAGGGAAGTGGGTTTATATCTTAGTTACTAATTATGGGTCAACAATAGACAGATTTAAGATTTAACAACAGACGATTAGATTTGGTGACGATCAGTCGGTGGTCAGTGTCGATTGGATTTGGTCGGCGTTGATTGGATCTCGGTGGCATTGATTGGATTTGGTCGGGATTGTTTTTCATTAAGTTTTTTTTTTATTTTATCTTTTATGCAAGGATATTTTTATTATTTTACATGATAAAAAAATAAAATAAAAGTCCGATTTGATCGGTGGGGACCCGAGATAAATATTTTTAAATAGAACAGGGATGGATTACTCATTTATGACAAAAGAGGGACCTGATAGGAGAATTATGTAAAGACCAGGGACTAGATGGTAATTTGCCCTTAAAACAAACCAACTAACCCTAGACAAACACAAGTGAGCTGGAATTGATAGATACGGGAATAAAACACTAATCGGGAGCATTCCACTATCAAGGTCATGGAACAAAAAAGACACATCATCAAACAGCATATCCCAAACTTCTTAGCCCAATAGACATCTCTTTTCTCTCCATCTTGGGATCAGACATGGGGAACAGCCCTCTGCTGAAAGCAGCAGCCGCCCACGACAGGGAAAACCCTAGAAACTTCTGGAGATTGGAAGAAGAAGAAGAGGATGAGCGCCATGACTGGAACGGGAGCAACACCATATAATAATCAGAAGCGTTAGATCCCAAAAGCCCTCAGTGGGTCATCTTGTAGAAGATCACGCATGGCTGGAACGGGAGCCTCACTTCGGGCTTCCCCTTGAACATCGAATTCAATAGCCCAAACACGACGAAGAGGATGAGCGCCATGACGATGCCAAACTTGAACTTTAAGAGGGAGAGGTCTCGCGTGGACTCCTTGAGGGAGGTCTTGACCTGATCCATCTTCCGAGATATAGACTTCTTCTCGGTGGGGCTCGTAGAGGAGTCAGAGGAAGAGGAAGAAGATGGAGAAAGATCTGAATTTTTTAAGGAAAGAGAGGTTGGGCGCGGGTTTTTGGTTCTCTAATGAGGTCAATTAGTTTTTTCATTCATAAGGGTATTTTTGTAATCTCAGTTCTAATTTTGCTGTAGAAATCGTCAGATTCTGGCAAGAGAGGTTAAAATGTAAATTTTCCACAAACTTGAAGGATTGAATGATAATAAAAAAATAGTGGGGCAGATAAACGAATTTCCTTAAACCCGAGGTGGCCTTGGGCAATTTTTCCTAATTTTTTTTAAAACATTTTTAACGTCAAATCCATGATGTGATTCTTTATGATTTGTGTGTGGTTCGACTGTTAGCCAAACCGCATTTTTTTAACATTGATGAAAATTTTGAAAAGGACTCTTTAACTTAGAATAAGGTTTTTATTTTATTGGGAAAAGTCCATAGACGGTCCTAAGGTTTCAACTTTTTTGCGACGTAATGCTGTAGTCTGAAAATGTTGTATTTAGTCCTGAGGTTACACATTTTTTTGTGAAAGAGGCTCAGATGACATCCCAAACCTAAAATTACTCCGAGACTAAAAACGATGTCGTTTTTAGGCTGATGTGGCATGCCAACTCTCAATTTTCAAAATATCAATTTGATCACTCATTTTTTATAATTAAAAAAAACTTATGTCTCTCTCCTCTATTCTCCGTTCTTGAAAAGCCAACTCTCCCACTAAAATAGTAAAATCCTCAATTCCCCACCCCAAAACGGATTACCAGGAAACCATAAAATTTAAAATAAATAAATATTAAACAAAAAGTGAAGAACACAAAATAAAAAAAAACTAGAAACCGATCTGATGGCGAAACCAACCCGAGCGATGGCGAGCTCACTTCTCAAACCCTAAAGAAGTACTTGAAGGCCCCATTGGAGACCCATCGTCCCCAACTCCGATCTGGACACCGTCTTCGACATCAAGTACTACACCCGCGATCAGCGCCACAACCATTCCCTGGTGAAGTGCACCGTTCTGCAGAAGGACGATGCCATTCAGATGATAAAGGAGAGGACCTTGTTTGATCCCTCCGAGTTTCTGCCCATTTACTTTATCGGATTCTTTATTAGGAGTATTGTTGCAATTATTAGGGATTTGGGTGTTGAATGGAGGATCTCGATGGCTCGTTCTGGGTAACTGACATTCTTGAAGCTCTTCATCCTCGGTCGGACCCTCCCCCCACGCGGAGCTAATTTGACTAGTCAGCTTCTCCATGCTGACCTTGCCTTCTCGCTCGTCCACAACCTCGTTGACCGGGAGACCATCCTGTTGTTGTCTCGGTTAATCTGTCGGATCGCTGGGAGGAGCTGATCTTTTGACGACCAGTCAACCGACATCTGAGCACCACCGAGGACTCTTGTCTGGGTAGTTGCTCTGGCGTTGGTCTTGGCATGGCTCAAATCCGAGGACGAGGCTGAGCCAGAGCTGAAGGAGGAGAGGTCTGAGCAGGAGACTATGGAACGGTCCTTATTAGATCGTGAGAAGATCCGCTTGGGATTGGCGGTTAAGTATTTGATTAACAAAAAGGTAAATAATAGAAGAAGAGGAAGGGAAGGGGGAGAAGGTGTAGGGAAGAGTGAGGGGTTAAATGGAGGAATCATGGTGCTAGGTATGCAGCTTCCAGGAAGCTTCCTCCGAAGTTCTGAAAGGAGAGGGGAGAGGAGAGAGGAGAGGGGGAAGAAGAAGAGAGGAGAGAGATAAGGAGTTCAAAAAAAATAAAAAAAAGTGAGGGATCAAATTGATATTTTGAAAATTGTGAGTTGGCATGCCACATCAGCCTAAAAACGACGTCGTTTTTAGGCTCGGAGTAATTTTAGGTTCGGGATGTCATCCGAGCCTCTTTTACAAAAAAACGCGTAATCTCAGGATCAAATACGATGTTTCCAAACTACAGGATTACGTCGCAAAAAAATTGAAACCTCAGGACCGTCTATAGAATTTTCCCTATTTTATTTTATAGAATAACTAGAATAAGGTAGGGAGGAGGCATTTTTAAGGCAAACAAGAAAGGCGAAGGCTTCTTTCTCAGTACTATTATAGTATTGACCGACGACGCGTTCCCGAGAATCAAGAGGAAAAGTAAACAATCAGCTTTCTTCTGAATTCCTCCAATTCTGGTAAGCTTGATTCTCCTCTTGCCCTTACGATTTCCCCTTTCAATTAGGGTCTGATTTACCCTCCAAACCTTCGAGAACACCTTCTTATATCAAGTCAAGCTTAAAGGATGATGGAAAAGTTCAGGGCTTTCTTTTTTCCACTGGGTTTTTCCTAATTTATCGTTTACCCTTTCCTAATTTAGCTTTTGAATTATCTGATTGGGGCAACAATTTGGCGTTTAGGGTTTTTTATGCGATCTTGGACCTTCTAAGTTTGAACATCATCAATAAACTTTCTAAAGTGACTATTATGTTGGGGGTTATGATGCTGGTGATTCGTCGTTCGTGTTGTATTTAGGTTTGTCGATAGACTCTGTGGCATCGAGAGATGTGGGCTGCATCTTGCCTTGCGTCGTGCTGTGCTGCGTGCGCATGCGATGCTTGCCGGATGGCCGTTTCCAGCATCAGCAGGAGGTCTGCCAGAATTGCGTACTGTGGTATCTTTGCGCTTTCGTTGATCATCTCAGGGATCCTCTCCAAGGTTGCTGCACCGCTCATGGAGAAGATCCCATGTAAGTTGGACCCGACCAGAAGGAAATGAGATGCGTAACAGGTCCCAGAGATTTTGCTTATTGGTTGATGGCGCTTATGTGCTGTTCATTTTCCATCCAGGGATTAATAATTTCCCACACATGCCGGAAAAGCAATGGTTCGAGATGGATGCGGTGCTCCGAGTTAGCTTGGGAAATTTCACCTTCTTTACAACATTGGCTGTCTTGATGGTTGGGGTCAAGAATCAGAAGGATCCTAGGGATGCAATGCACCATGGGGGATGGATGATGAAAGTCATTTGCTGGTTCCTCTTGGTCATCTTAATGTTCTTCCTCCCGAATGAGATTGTCACCTTCTATGGTAATGCCATGATTGCCATCTATGCTCTTCATTTAAAACATTTCTTTTGTTCCATTCTTATGTGTGCTAAATTTATCGTCGTCTAAAATGTTTACTAGAATTCTATAATTCAATCCAATTAAGTTTAAATCCCATAAGAACTTGTGATGTGAACAGTACACTTGAGTCCTTGTAGTCTCTCTGGTTGGACTGCTCAATTCATACAGTAAGGATTCTGTAGGCTCTTAAAGTCCAACACATCTGTGACTATTTTTGTCCAACACAGCATTTAATTTCCTGCTTAACCTTGTGTTTTCTTGTTGCAGAATCAATTTCCAAATTTGGTTCTGGATTGTTTCTCTTGATTCAGGTTGTACTTCTGCTGGATTTTGTGCACAGTTGGAATGAGAAATGGGTTGGATATGATGAACAGTTCTGGTTAGTTCAATTTTTGGTTTTGTACAATTACCAGGTAGCAACTTTCTTTTGAATATTAACCGTTTTTTCTTTATTTTTCCATGGAACATGCAGGTACATTGCTCTATTGGTTGTTTCACTTGTGTGCTATGTCGGCACTTTTGTCTTCTCGGGACTACTTTTCCACTGGTTCACACCATCTGGAGAAGATTGTGGATTGAACACCTTCTTTATTGTTTTGACCCTGATTTTTGTCTTCGTTTTCAGTATCGTTGCTCTGCACCCTGCTGTAAGTTGATTCTTTGTTTGTTGCATGCAAAAATCCTTACTTTAAGGTTCAATCTGTCAGACTTAACTTTTCCTAATTTGTATATGCTCTAGTTGCATCTTAATGAACTGTCAAGATATGTAGCAAATTTGGCCTTTTCCAATTTGAGGACTTGTAAAGCTGTTTTTTTGGCTCTTTATGTGCTTGCTTTGGCGAATATGTGTGGAGTTACAAAGATTTTTTTTTTTGTGTTTTGAGCACTTTGGCGAGTTTGCATGCAAAGTGTCCTGGTATCTGTTAAGTTCTTTAAGTCTATATGCTGCAGATAAAGAAGTTTTTGTTAGTCCAGTGCTAATATTATCTCTGTCCTGCCAAGAACTGTCCTGGTTTTTTAAGTCACTTGCCACATTGTTGGTGTTTCTTATCTGAGTTATTGCTTTCTTTGTTATATTCAATTGATTTTTGGTGCGAGGAATTTTGTCTAATTGTTTGTCCTTTTACTGCAAAATAGGTAAATGGAAGCTTGTTGCCAGCTTCAGTTATTTCGATGTATTGCATGTATCTTTGCTATAGTGGACTTGCAAGTGAACCAAGGGACTACAAGTGCTATGCTCTACACAGGCACACAGATTCAACTACTACTGGTACTGTTGCCATCGGTCTGATTACAACAGTTCTCTCAGTTGTATATTCTGCTGTTCGTGCTGGTTCATCAACAACTCTTCTCTCTCCCCCAAGCTCACCCCGTGCAGGTAAATTCACAAGAACCAAAAGTCACCCAAAAATTGATGTCCTAAGAAGTTGTAGTTGCAGATTTTATTAAGTCTGATTATGGGACTCAAATAAAGTTCACAGTATTTGACGTTTTGTTTGACGGTTGAATGTACAGGGAAGGCTTTGCTACCACTGGATAACAAGACGGGAGAGACAGAAGATGAGAAGGCTAATAAGCCTGTGACGTACTCGTACGCTTTCTTCCACATAATATTCTCTCTCGCGAGTATGTATTCGGCAATGCTTTTGACCGGGTGGACGACCTCAGTTGGAGAGAGCGGGAAACTGGTTGATGTTGGTTGGCCGTCTGTGTGGGTTCGCATCGTAACAGGTTGGGCAACAGCAGCTCTGTTCATATGGTCTCTGGTAGCACCAATCCTGTTTCCAGACCGCGAATTCTAAGTTGCCCGGCATGTTCCCATCTTGCTGCTGCTGCTGTCAATAATGTCATACTAGTGTTTGTGCAAACCTGATGTCTTTGATAACTGTTTGGAAGAAACCCGGAAAGGAAATATCTATGTTAAAACTTCATATGTACTGGTTGGTACTCACGGAACAGAGGTCATTCGCCTGAGACCTGTATTGCATATCTATTATCTCTACCTGCAGCCCCAAAGTGCATTTATCGACTATTTTCTTTGCTCTAAACCGCCACATCTTTGTCTGCGAGCAATTAAAGGATGATTGTGAGTTTTGGGAATGGAGTTGTTTTAAATACCGGAAGAATAATTTACAGTTTTGGCGCAATTTTTTTTCGAATAAAAAAAAACAAGTACCTTGTAGTGCAAAGGTTTTCCAAATTCACGCTTTTTGTGATAATTTAAGCTTTTTGGGTCCCATCGCATTTCTCTTCTTAAAAACTAGTTAAAATTTCTTTACCAAACTATAAATTGAGACAACTCCTGTCATTAAAATTTAAAATACATAAAACGGAACTAATTTATTTAAAACACAGAAGTTAAGCAGAAGTTAATTGGAAGGCTGTTGCTTATGGGCCGACAACAAGTTATTTGGGCCCTAGTTACAACCCAGTCTGTAGCTCTTGGAGGAGATACATACATACCATGGAAAATGTTTTAAGAATCCTTTTTTATGGTTAGTGACCCAAAACCCTTTCGTCTCCAGCATCATCATCATCATCATCTCCTTTTTCTTGCAGTATTATTTCCCACGGATTAGTCTCTGAGGTACCCAATTCGCTGAATGGTTCTTCTCATTTCTTTAACTGTAAACTTTACTGTAGTATCTTGAGTCCGTGTCGGTGAAGGCGCTGTTTGTTTGGTCCTTTTCGGTTTTTGTGAAGTGACCCCATCTGGGTTTTTAGCTCAATTTGTCTTAGCTGGCCTAAACTTTGGTTCTTCAGTCGTCATAGGTTGAGTATCTGGTTAGTGAAGGTTGGATGGTTGGTTGAATTTGTGAATTGATGCTGAATTCTTTTGCTTGACGGATAACTGTTCTGATTTGTCCTTCCGGGCCGCGTTCTTTCGAACTCGGATCTTTATGGTGCTCAACTGTATGAACTAGCGCATCACGACTTGTTTGTTAGAATTTTGGAAAATGTATTCTTGACAATTGCGTTGTTTCGTCGAACTAGGTTGCTTGGATTGTTTGAGTTCATTGATTCAAATGCTACATTGAATTTGCCTTCTTTGATTTGGGTTCTTAGACTCTTTGTTTGCGGTGTAGGGATGCTCTGATTTCCTCAGTGAAATTTTAATTGTTCAGGATTGTTCCAACTTCAAAAACATATGATGTTATCGTTTGATCTGGATGATTCGGTATATCAATAGCAATTTGGTTTCTGTTGTTTCCGATACTTCCACTGGCATATGGGGCATTTGGTATTATATTGATACCAAAATTTTTGCTTATTCCATATTAAATATGATAATACTTCATTTGAATAAATACAAGCTCAACTCAACAATTCAGGCGGCATTAGGTTATTGCCATAATGACAATGCATTAGCTTACCCCGTTTTATAACTTGTCAGGTTCAGACTCAAAGTCTTGTGCAATGCTCAGCCATAAGCATGATACAGAGTTCATCAACTACATGAACAAGACGAAATTGACGGTGGAGCTGTAGACAGCCAAATAAGCATAGTAAGAGAGTGGGAG
The DNA here is from genome assembly GCA_012979155.1 of Hypericum perforatum. NCBI lineage: Eukaryota > Viridiplantae > Streptophyta > Magnoliopsida > Malpighiales > Hypericaceae > Hypericum > Hypericum perforatum. The sequence goes on along the minus strand of SOPF01026422.1, from coordinate 44,567 downwards.
AGAGAGATGCAGCCCCACAAAACCAGGCCGATGACAGCGCTGCTGATATTCTCAGGGCTTAATGCCATACTCGTCTCCACAATCTCCCCCGTTTATGACTTTGTCTGCTTCCTTCCTTTCTGGGAAAGACGCGTAACTACATCTTCACCCTTTTTCTCTGTGTTTATGTTCAGTTTCTGTGCATATTTGTGTTTTTCCCTCAATTGCTTCCTTTTTCTTTTCAGAGGGAAAGACTACGCCAAGAACGAGAAGCTAAATCAGCGAAGGGTTTAGATCAGCCTCATTGAAAAAGTTGAATCTTATTTGGATTGGATGTTCCATACAGACCTGCTCCCCCTTGGCATTCTGATCCTTCCTGTTTGTCGCAACATACATACTGTGGCTATGAAGATTTAAATCATGATATTAAGGAAAATAGTTTGTGGGTAGACTTGGATTTGATTGTCTCACCACTTGTGAATTGATTTGTTTGAAGAAAATAACTGCTGGTAGCTTCATATCTCCTGTTACATACATAACAACTCGTTTCAATTGCAAATTTTGAGCAAGTACATGTTGAGACAATGTTGTCAAATTGTTGATGTCAATCATTGAGTAATCTGTCCCAACCGGTTCGGTGTCATTGCATTGCACAATTCAAGGTTTGCTCATTTTCCATCTGATCAAGGCGCATAAATTATCACCAGGATGTATGAAATGATAGATACCTATAGTAGTAACAACTATCTTCTCCAATGTTTGTTATGGCTCAGGGACGGGAGGGATTGCAAAATACCAGTGATATAAGAAAAAGCGATAGGGGAACCATAGCGTAGCGGTTCCACCCCAAAATCTGGAGGATGGTTGGACATTTACAACTAAATAACCAATAAGGTGATTAGTTGATGAGAGCCAGAGAAATCTGCAGGAGTTGAAAGGGCAGGTATTGCTCCTTTCTGAGTAGTGCAAAGTGCTCCACATGCATTTGCAAATGCAAGTGCCTCCTTCAGCTGGGTCGTCCTAGGTGGGCAGAATCCTGGCGGACTTGACGGCCTTCATGGCGGCCATGTAAACGGAGCGGCAGGGCTCCGCGAGGAAGACACCGGTTACGTTCCGCACCAAGTCGATGAACATTTCTGCACAAATTGAGAAACGGAAAAAAGAGAGCTGAAATAGCTATGGGATGAGCTGCACATGCCGTCTTTATATTATTATAACCACTAATGCACATTTCTGCTACGCCGCATCAAATTTAAAGAGCAAAACACGAAGTCTTGCTTCTTCAAATGAATGAAATTACTGTGGTTATCCACTACAAACTTTATGCATGGGTTAACCTTACGGCGATAAATGAAATTATGGTGTTTATCCACTATTTCATGATGCTATACTTCAATTTCGAGTTATTTATGCATAAGATTCTATCATGTTGCAGCTTTTCAGGAACGCTATCTCGAGTTATTTATGCATATATATGTTTAGATTCTACCATAGTTGATATAAAAATTTTAACATAGTTGAATAATCTCGTATTTATGGTTTTTTTTTTCACAACACCCATTTCGTTACACATTGATAAAATAAAATTATATGCCAAATTTGACCTTTAAGAATGCATGTCGAAGTGCAAAGTGTACGCGTCAACCATCATTTTTAAACGTCTTAGATTGGACAATATATTCTAGGGAAAAGTTTAACTTTGATACTTGTGATTTGGCGAATTTTGCTTGATGAACCTGAACTTCAAAAATGCAACTCATGATCCTAAGTTTGATTAATTATTTTGCGACGTAGCCTCGGGACAGATCCGAACCAAAAAAACCCTTCGAACCTAAAACTAAATATCATTTTCAATCCCATATTTTTTTTAAATATTCTAAAGATCCCCTCTTCCTCCTCTTCTTCCTCCTCTTTTCTCTCACTTCTCTTCTTCTCCCTCCTCTTCTTCTTCTTCCCCACATATCTTCGGCCTCCCAACATATCATCGGCCTTGACAAAATGAGCAAGAGCTTTAGGTTAGGGTTCCCTTCCCCACTTGGTCGATCCTTCCATGGAACTCTAACCTAAAGCTCTTGCTCATTTCGTCGAGGCCGAGGATATGTGGGGAAGAAGAAAAAGAGGCGTGAGAGAAAAGAGGAGGAAGAAGAGAAGGCGAAGGGGATTTTTAGAATATTTTTAAAAATATGGGATTAAAAATGATATTTAGTTTTAGGTTCGGCGGATTTTTTTTTTGGCTAGGATCTGTCCTGAGGCTACGTCGCAAAATAATTGACCAATGTCAAGATCACGGGTTGTGTTTTAGGACCACAGGATCATCACGCAAAATTCGCAAAACCACAGGTATCAAAGTTAAACTTTTTCGTATATTCTAACAAAAACAAAATTACACCAGACTAGCGTTACTAGTGAAGGAAAAGACTTATCTTTTAAGTTTATCTAGACCATGTCATAATTCTAATCATGAATCTCCTTTAATTTTACAATATGTATTGCGGTTGAGACAATACATGTCATAATTTTACACCATGATGTATTGTAAAGTTTAAAATTTAGGATAGAAAAACGATGGTTTCTTAAGGTTTATCTACACCATGTCATAGGGATGAGTTGATTGAGAGGGTTGAAAATTTGGAACAAGCTCATCAATGATTCTTAGAATCAAAATATACGATCAAATATCTGATGTGAAACGACGATTCAATTTTATTGATAAATGATTAATTACTTGAGTTATATACACAATTAGAAGAATTAATTAAAAGAAAATTTACACAATTACAGTTATACAATCGTATAATTACGAAATTGTAAGACAATCATTCAACTAGTAATTTTTGGAGTACCATATCATGATAACAATTCAATTTTATCAAATTGAAGCGTAATTCATTCAATTGATAGTAGTAGGATCTGTTGCAAACAATCTGGTTAATTAATGAACAAAGGAGGTTTAAACTTTGAAACAAGTTTTACTTGTTAAAAATTATTATTTCTTTCACTGAAATATTGTATATTTTTTCCTTCCTAAATTTCTCACTTTTGAGAACTTTTTTCTGGCAACCCAATTTAATTCAGCAGGGCCACATTCTGTCACCCGATTATAAATCCTACGAGGAAGCTTATCTTAAAAAGATAAAAATTCACATAAATACTTTATAGTTTTTCCGATTTTCACATGGGTACAGTGGTTTTAAGAAAAAAAACCAATCCAACTTAATCTAATTTTAAAACCAATTTATTTTTTTCCGGCAAAACACATTATATAGACGTTAGTTAAACTGACACATGAAATTAATTCGAATTAATTTAACATTGACATGACAATAGTTGAATCATCAAATTAGAACTATTTTTATTTTTTAACAAAATCCCCAACCTCTCCTCTCCCATTCTCTCTTCTTCCTACCACGTTCATCTCAACCTCTCCCCATCTTGCCATCTTCAACCAAAACAACTATAATTGAAACCAAATAAATTCGATACCCATAACAAAATTCCAGAAAATATAATTTTCCATCTAAAACCAGGTCACATAACAATGAAACCCAAACAAATCCTACTCAAGTTGAGATCAGTTTTTGTCTCAGTAGCTCCAATTCCATTTCAAATCAATGGAATCAAAGAGAGAGTACACTCCTTCACGTCGGCCACTACGACAGAACAACATCTGCCATAGATTTATAATTACATAAGCCATTAGAATCATGAGAAGAAAAATTAATTCTTGTTGTCTCCCTTCTTAATGTCTGGTTGTTTTGTTTATTTGGAAGAAGAGAAGATGGTAGATTTTTTTGTGGTTATGTTATTTAAGTTCCTTTTTTTGTTTTGTTGAAGATGAAAAAGATGGAGAGAGGTTGAAGATTAACAGGCAGGAAGAATAGAGGGAATGAGAGAGGGGAAGTTCATGAATTTTTAGGAAAAAATTAAAACAAGTTTGAACTAATTTGATAATTCACTTATTTATATTAGTAATTATTAATCTGGGTCCCTGACATGACACCGTACATGTAAAAATTTAAATGATATCCTTTGTTCAAAAATTTCGAACCAAATTTGATGAATTGAGGGAAAACAATTGGATAAAATTATAATCGGCATAGTTCCTTTTAAAAAAATACAAATACCCAACTGAGAATCATAGAAATTACATGATTACTTATAGGGGAGAGCAGAAACCGACCGAAACCACCAAACCGACCCACTCCGAAACTGTCAAACCGACAATTTTTCAAACTGCGACATAAATGGTTAAATGGTGCGGTTTGAAATTGACACCGATTAGTGAGCGGTGTGGTTCGGGGTGACTTCGAAATGGCCCCATGACACCACGAAACCGAGAATTATATATATATATATTATATATATGTGCGAACTCTCAATTAAATTCGGTTGATTTGAAAAATTTGCAAAATCCGGAGGGAGAGGGGAGATCGAACAGATGACCTCCCATGTACTTGAAAGAGGCGTTACCATCTGAGCTAAACTTTTTTTTTGTTAAATGTTTAATTAAATTATATATATAACCAATTCTATGTATATATCAGCAATCGGTTTCAAACCAACACCAAACCACGACACCGCAAAACCACGAAACTGCCAAACCATTGGTTTTTGGAAAAACCATGAAACCGATGGTTTCAAAATCATCATCTTAAATCCGTCGGTTTGGTGTGAAAAATCACCCTGACACCGAGACACCGCCCCGATTACACCCTAATTACTTACGTGGAATTTTTCTTTTAAGACAAAAAAAAAAGGAAAGGATAGAATTCGGACGATGTGTAGTGTGTGGTCCCCCCCAATTTCCAATTTAGTTCCTGGCTCTGCATGTCCTTTCACTGACCCAGACTAAATTGCCTTCCATAACAAGCAACTATAAATCTCTCTCTCTCTCCCGCTCCCCCTTCCATCTCACACTCACTCACTGTTGTTATTATTACTATAAATGAATAATTTATGATTCTGAGACTGAACTGGATCGGACGGCGCATGGGTGGTCTCATTTCATCCGACGGTCATGATCTCTTCGTGGGTCATTGTCACGTCAAATCTGTGAGACTGCTTCAATGCATGCATTGCTTCCTTTTAACTTCTCTTTCTTCTTCAATAAAACAAGAAGAAACCAAACAGAAGAAGAGAGAGAAGAGCTGGTCTTATCTAGTTTAGGGTTCTCCCTCCAGCTGCTAGAAAGTCGAAGCCTCTGCCGGAACCACCCAGTAAGAACATTTCCTTCTTATTTCTTTATATTATTACAATGTGAATTTGCATGTGTTATCTGTGTTAAATGGTTCAAGTTTGATGTGTCTATTTTCCACTGAAATGGGTCTTCATCTTTTGAGCTTTGAACTGAAGAAACATTTTTTTTTTAATATTTAGAAATTGTCACTGATTCCTTTTCCATGTTAATAACTAAGTAGATTTTGGAGTTAGGTTTAGGCTGTTCTTTTTTCTTAAAATTATTTTTCTGGATCCAAGAACGGAATGTCCATCTTAAAAGGTGCAGATCGACGTTTGAATGTGAATGCTTGCTTAAATAAAAATAATAATAAAACGTGAAAAAAAGGGAGGAGTGGTGGATCAGCATGCTTAAATTCTAAGAGGGGAATTGGAAAATTACCTTTAGGTTCTTGGGTTTGTGGTTTTCGTGATATCTTCCTCTATCAGAATCTACATATCCAACTTTATTTTATTTTTCCATTTCCAGTGTTCGGTTACCATGGTGGTTCTTGTGAAAAATGCTCAATTTTTTTCATTTTCTTTCTAGATTTTGGTCTAGTAAGTTGTAATTTGTTGCACTTCTTGTCCTTCAAATGACAATCTGTGCAAAATGCTGTCTCGAAGTCTTAAGAGTAAGTGTTTGTATACTTGTTGACTCAGCTCATGCCATTTTTGTTTTTTTTATTTCAGTTCCATGGAAAGGAGGCAAGCCATGTCCGAGGAATCTGAGCGAATAAGAATCAGAGTGATTGGCCAGGTCCGATTGTTTTTCTCTGCCTATAATTATCCTGCAAGTTCTTTTAGAAGAGTTTGTTAGATTTCCATTCTCCACTTTATAGGTGCAATAGGACTATGTTGGCTGATCCATATTTACTGGTTTGTTAGGCTGCAGAGAACTTGAACCTGTAGTGCTGAACATGATAGTTCCAATCTTAAGTTCCTTATTGTTCAACTATTTTCCAGGTCTAATGAAGTGAATAAATGGTGTTCAAGTTCCCCAGATGGTAATATGGAGGGAATAACTTATTAGGCTATTAACTAATATCAGATTTTACCAATTCGTATATTATCTTAGCATCGTGCTTGTGCTGGAATTGGAGTCAAATACCCTGCCAGTTTCAAGTTACTCCAAGAGCTCTATTCTTTGGTATTCGTAAGGCAATGTTATTTGCGGAGGCTGATGTACTTTTGGAGATCATGCTAAATCAGTTTTGTGGTTGCCATTTTATAAATCTTAGGATGACCGTGAGCTGGTTTTCAAAGTCAGACCTGATGCAAAGCTGGTGCATCTCCTTCAAAATTACTGTGAGAAGAAGCAGCTGGACTTCCACGCAATGCGCTTCTATTTCATCGACAAGCCCATCCACAGGAAGCACACGGCAGCTATGGTAAGATTGTTGCATCCTGGCAATGCGCTGTAGTTATTCACTTGAGTACTTGCCTTTCGACTGTTTATGGAAAAAATGTTTTTATTTTACAGCTCGGGATGCGGGACAACAACACAATCAATGCAATGGTCGAAGTGGACGGAGGTGGTGGCAACATACCATATCGGAGAAGCTGAAAAACTAGGGCACTACTGATGGAGAAAATGGATGTGACTAAGTAGTTTGGGCAAAGATAATCTCTGTTGGCTACTCTTCCTTTTTTCTTTTTTTCCCCCCCAAGACTACTAATTCAAGTTCAAGTTCAAGTATCTGTTAGAGAAATGAATTTAAACTCAGATGGAAGTGTCTGAAAAACCTAGTACAATCCAAACTTTACAATGATTGGTTCCAAGCCTTCCAATGAATTATTCCAAAACCATTCTCTCAGATATCAAATGAAGTTTAGTTTGAAACCAATTACAGTCATCCGAGCGTACTTATAAACGAAAACCCCCCAGTTCAAGCTACTGGCAAACATATTGAAATGCAAATTTCTGCAGTGGAAGCAAACAATGTAATCATTCATGACTATTCCCATATTGGCACGAAACTTCTTCCCCTTCCAGCAATTTCTCAAGTGCATCGGAAGAAAGGCCAACCATCTCCAACGTCTTCTCCCACACTCGATGAGAAGTTTCGATGTTGTGCGCCTCTTCGGAAGGATTAGCTGGTCGACAATCTTGGGAAATGAATGCACAAACAGGCCAGTTATCTGCCTTGAGTAATTCACAGTATTCGGGAACTTGAGGATCAGTGGCTGCGAACAGAGAACTCCTGGATCCTGAAATGGTCAGACAAATTGCACTGAGCTATTTCGCAACATCCGGTCCACGCGCATGTATTGTTGAGGTTGGTCAACTCATTAAATTGTGTTTTGAAACTGAAATCTGAGTCCTAAACATCTTCACATGCAGATGGAGCTAAATCAATAGTCTGTTCTTGCAAATTTTGGTCAAAGAAATATAACTCATTCTACCTATTCCCACAAATCATTCACAGCATTATTTGCATATCCATGATAATCCACCGAAATTACAGTCAAAATCAAGAATTCTAGCTAAGATTATAGCTTTCACTAAAAAGGCGTGCACTCACCTTCTTGCGGATTGAAGATAAAATAAGGAATCAGATGATAGGCTGCTTGCACAATCTTGGGAAGATCCCTTGCCTATATTCAGATGCAGAGAAGCCATATAAGCAGCTAACAAACTTTTTGATATTGCAAATTAAAACCTTAGGTCATTAGAATTTTGATTTCAATAAATGTACATGCCTACAGAGTTTTTGAAATCAGATTGGAAATCTTGAACCATGAGCATATAGAACCAAAGGATCACAGCTTAAAAGGAGAGAGCGTCAATTCAATCAAGAATTCATGGATAGAAAAGGGTACGTTTGAAGACCGAATCGAAAGAACACAATTAGTGAATTTCTTCTAGTGGTTGGCCGATGTGGCAAACTGAAATGGTATAAGAAATAGTATACAGAAACAATAGCATCCTATTCATAACGTAAGAGGTTCCAAAAAATGGCATGATACCAATTTCATGCATGCATATCAACTAGCGTTAAGAATCAGAACAGCACTCAAGTTGCTGCGAGGACTTACAACATTTGTATGAACAATGCCTGGGGAGACACACAAAATGCTGATGCCAGATTCTGCGGGTAGGCGTCTGTGGAGCACACTACTAAACATGACCTGCAATTTGAAGCCCACAAGATTCACAACATCATGGAAGCTCACAAATAGGGAACTGATGTTCAATGCTTCTGTATGCCAAAGAAATATTAACGTAGCTTGATTAGCAAGGGGCTAACTAGTGCCTAAGCCACTGTTGTGGTTGGAGCCTTGTGACAAAGTAACTAATACCAGGTCAAATGTTTGTCTTAGTTTTGTACAATACTAACCCTCAAGAGAAATCACATAAAAGGTTAAACTGAAATATATGGTGCCGAAATGCACAATCATCTGGGTCTGTATCAAATCATCGACACCAAAGCTCGATATGCAAACAGCCGATATCGGTTGCATTTTACTGATTGGTAGTGCTGGCCAATGTAATGCATTCTACTTAGCATTTCGATGACAAAGAAGTAAAATGTGGAGAGTCAATAGCAAAGAACTTAAAAAGGAAGGTCAACAACAAATAACCATCAATCCTAGAAACAAAGGATTACTGAAGAGGTTAAATTATAATCTTAGAACTCCCATTCCTGGCATTACAAGACAGGTATTTAACATTTCAAAATGAAAATGAACATGAAAACTGAAAAGATAGTCCAATGTGCATTGTGCATATAAAGCAAACAACCAAGAAGATTTCCTTCACCAAGCTTCTCAAATTCCTGGAACCAGGTGGCAATAACAATTGCGTGATAGTAGTCTAAGTAAGACCAGGAGAAAGAAGAAATGGAACCAGTTCCAATTCGTATCAAGCACTTAATGGCTCCACTGGTCAATTTGAACATGCAACAGTGAGAGGGGTTTAAGGGGCCCGTTTGAGGGATTGTGCGGGAAATTGATTTTGTGTCACATGTAATATGTACAATGTTCATTGATTCATTGTAGAGAACCATGGAAAGGGAGACGGTCAAGTCCAGCTGTCACCAAAATAAATTATGAATATCGAGCTCACCTGAGCCAACTTGCTACCGCAGTATCCCAATGCGCTGGTGTATTTCCGTTTACCCGATACGATATTCATATCTTCTGTGTCGACAAAGCCAACGTAGTGCATCTGCATGAATAAAAAAGGGGTTAATCCACCACAAAGAATATAAATGCAAGTACACATCAATCAGGAATGATCAAAGATATGGCTTAGTGATGATGACCACCCATTTCTACAATATAAAGCAGCAGATTATCTAGTGTCAACTGATCAGAACATCATCGAAGAGATAAAGCATGCAAAGGTGATCTTCGACAATTTATATCAAACAGCAACAAAAAGACATTAACATAGCAACCATACCTACTGGACTGGCTATGTTGCCATGTTTAAGCTCTTGTATGTATCCAACTGATTGATTTCACTACCCATACAGTCTTATTTACTAGCCACAGCAAACTAATTGTCAAACACTAGCAAAATTAAAACTAGTAGAATCAAGTAGTGCAATTGAAAGCCGCAATGGTTTCGAAAAGAGCTTACAACTGAATTAACATTGACTATTCGGCTAGGAGACCCTCTCATAAGTGATGGCAATAGCAACAATGAAAGCAAAGCTGGAGCTAAATGATTCACTTGCATGTGCTCTTCATACCCATGTTTCGAAAACTTTTGTGGTTCTACATAGACAGGGCAACACTTATCAGTGACTACACATCAAACAGCAAAAAGATTCAATAAAAGGCCTTCCAATTTATAGTGACAGAAAAACTAAAACATATGCCATCATATGATAATATTTTCAGATAAGGTGTTAGAAGAATCACCATGTGTTTTCTTTTTTTTTTTATCCAACTTGTTGCAAGATGATTTGCTTATTTACCAAATACAAGAGGCGCAGCAGATATATGGGTGTCAGAGAAACATAAGAAACGGGAAAAGAGAACAGATGATAATGAAAAGGATGCAGACCTCCAATGGAAAATATCCCAGCATTATTTATTAGAACGTGCAAAGGCATCGAACGAGCATTCCACATGTCAGCAAACCTCACCACAGACTCCAGAGAAAGAAGATCCAGTTCCATTACCTTCAAAGATCATATTATAAAGATCATATTTTGGGGCATCCCACAATATCTTTGAGAAATGAACGGTAAGTAGCCATAATTTAAGATCCAACAAGAATGAAAAAGGAAACATAAGCCGAAACCCAACTAGATCAGATGGCAACTAAATACTGCACTAAACCTCGATATTAAGAGGAAGGCCTTTTCCAGACCACTCATTCTGCCAGTTCTGGATCAATGCATGGGCTGCCTCTGGATTTCTCACAGCCATAATAAGATGTGCCCCAGCCTCAGCTAGCTGTCTGTTCAGAAATAAACAGCAACCATTAGTCACGAGATTGATGACACGCTGGGACAAAATGCACTGATTCTCTAGCTAACTCTTTAATCATAAGGAAATTTCAGTACACAAATCAGTATCGACCTATTTTCAAAATTGTTTGAAAGAAGCAGAGATATCAAATGACTATTAAATCACCATTCATGTAGGATTTTGAAAGAATCTGTTAACTCGGCCGCGATAGCCCGAGATCTCGGAGCGGAACGGGTTTTTTGGCCCGGCCGCTCCAAGCCGTTCCGCTCCCGCGACGGTTGCTGTCTCGGCCGAGAAATCCGCGTCGCGGCCGCGTCGGTTCCGCGTCGGGAGCGGCCGTTCCTGGCGTTCTTCACACATCCGACTGAAATTCCTAAATTGCCCTCTGTGTTTAATTTATTTTAAGGGCAAAATTGGAAAAAGACCAAAAAAAACCCTAAAAACCTAATACATTACCCCGACAGCCTCCTCACCCACTTTTCTCCCCCTTCTTCTCCATTAGAAAGTCAAAAAGAGAATAACCCACTTGGCCACTTGCTCCGGCGACCGCCCGGCCAGCCACCAGCCACAACCAGAGCTTCATCCCAGCGTTCCCTAGCTCCGGCCAGCATCCGACAGCTTATGGCATTTTCTATTAAATGGATTTGCTTTACTTTCACAGTTTATGGCATTTTCCATATTGATTCGACGGTTCTTTTTAGTAGGTGAATTTTTGTCGCTGAATTTTTTTTCTTTCCAATATGAATTTGTAACAGCCATGTCGACAACTCCTAATGTTAACCAATCATCATCGGTTTCTTCTTGTCCCGAGCTATTCAAACCAAATAGCAATGATATAGGATGGAGATGGAATAGTTTGAAGGCTTAAATGTGTTTATTTCCTTGGATTGATTTGCATTTGGACGAATATTTGGCTTTGTTATATTGACTTTGGTTTTAATTATGACTATTTGCAAGTGATTATTGCCTTTCTGAATTTTAATATTTATAAGTGTATTTTTTATTATTATTAGCGTTTGCTTCTATCTCACCCGTTCCGTGCCCGTTACCGCGCCGCGTCGGATTTTTGGGTTACCCGCGCCGCGCCGCGTCAACCGCTTTGACAACTATGATTCCAGGTTGTTGATATAGTAATATATACCATATGTGATCCACCAACACTATGACAATGATCAGCTCCTCTGTTCTATGGATCGTCTTTTCCCTAACCGCAGAAAAGATGAAAAGAAAATAAATCCTGATGAATAAGTCGTGCCTATAATTTATGTATCAGACTTATGCATAGATTTGAGCTATACCATCATACCGAAGCAACAAATTTGCAACAACTATAAGTTTTAATTAAGGACGCTCACCCTCAGGTGGTTCTACATTATAATTCTGACTTTGTAAGGTGACAGTCATCTACTGATATAAAACTTTTGGTTAAACCAGCAACTTGAACTCTTATAACTTATCACCAATTACCACCAGAAACTACTTTTCGGGACACCCCACCTACAGATCCCACGTTATGTTCAATGTTAATAATAATATTCACTAAACTTAAAAGTGTAAAACTAAAACAAAAAAAAGTCAGACCAAAGTTGGACTTGTGTGACAATGCTTCACTAGTCTTAATTTAAATTATGCTCAGTTTACAATTACACGCAGTTTAAAACGCAGAAGGAACTTTAATGAGATATGTAAAAATACTTTTTTTGGCATAGTTGGCTTTCTAAGAGCATAAGAAAAAAAAAAGCCCAAACAGGTAAAAATCGGAAAGTAATACCTGGCAGTTTCACGGCCAATGCCACTGGTCGATCCAGTGATAATAATGGTGAGGTCATTCACAGGAGGCAAAGGGAGGGGATTTTGCAAGTGACTAGCCATTATCCTCTGGAAGAGCATCTCATATATAATGTTCAACCATCCCCTTAGCCACTCTATCCATCCCAAACTCCCCTTCTTTTTTGGCGACGGTGAGGACGACGACGAAGAACTTGCCATCCTCCACACCCCAAAAAAACTATGTTCTGAATCAAAACGAAGGACCCTCCTCTTTTTCTTTTTCCTTTAGTTTGTTTGTCACGATCCAGATGATCTTCACATAAATCCGGGAATATGATCCTTAGTCCTTGGTCAATCCAAGAAGATACATGATGCTTGATTCTCTTTGAAGGATTTCACCACATGCGAGACAATGAGATAGATTGCTGAAAAGGACATTTAAGATATGACATTGCAATTTGATAAAAATTGATTAAAAGAGCAGACAACAATGAAGAATTATACTACCGTTTAAGGTGCTCGTAACAGGGAGTAACTAAAAATTTGGCAAACATAACAAAAGGTTTCCCAATAAACACCATGAGAATATAAAAGACAAACCAGATCCATGACAGGTTTCCTTTTGACACCAAGCTCAACAACCCAACCCCTGAAAAAACACAAGGCACAACATTCATTAAGGTGTTCACTGATATGAGCGGAAACACATGAAAGCCGCAGTCCAGAAAGAATATTCGTCTCATATAATATCCCACTGTTATTGATCAATATCCGTATCTTTTTTCGCCTTGAGAACCTCGACATTCAATTTTTCTTTTTTTGGTTTCCATGCACCTGCTAGAACCGACTAATGAAGACCAACTAAATCAACTAATGCAGATACGACACCAAAAATGTACCAAAATTTAACAAGTGGTCTCTGCCATTATATTCCCAGTGCATTCTCAGTACATTTCATACAAACATTCGCCATCATTAACGCTGGGCGGTACAAGAAAGTCAAAGATGGATTTCATCCCGAACATGCTCATTAGTGTGATTTTTCATATGAATCAAACAGCCACGTTCAGTAAACTAGCTTCTCTTGAACAACTACTTACTTGTTACCCTATAAACCCGCCAATCATCTACCACGAGGCAGCACAATCATAGACTTGTTTCTAGCGTTTACGAGTCAATCAGTCACCCCCAACAATTTGCATTCATGAACCAAACTCGAAACAAAACACGCGTCGCTACGAATATACGACAGTAAAAAACATCATGCATAGCACAAGAAAAGGTGTCAGCAAATTGACAAAATCAAAATCATCCATTTTTTCCACGCCCTAAAAAGAAAAGCACATAATTGGAACTTATAGCTTGAACTAACCCATCTCCCAAACACCAAGAGGGTTTAGGGTTTCGCTGGGTTCAAATTCCGGAAATGTAACAGATTCTATTTATTTAATTAAAAAAAAAGAAAAAAATCAAACATCCAAAATGAGAAAGGGTAATGGCGTTTGCTTGCTTACCCCCCAAATCCAAGCGAGTCCCGAAGTTGCGCTTCAATAACGGACGACAGACAAGGTTAGTTGGGATACTCGGTAGAAATGGTACTGTACTACTACTGATGAGCTGGCGCGTGGTGTTCTCAGATTGATAGATGCCAATATTCCCGGCTTTTTTTTTGTTTCTGGTGTCTTTTTATGCTTTTTTTTTTCCTTCCGAAAGGTCAGATTTTTAATTAATGACTTCTTTGTTAGTTATTATTTCTTATGTTTTTTTTTCAAAATCTCAAATAGTGCTTATAAAGGGATTAAAAGTACTTGGAAGCAATACGATGTCTATTATCACTTTAAATTTTCAAAATCATCGTACACATCATATGCTAAAATTTAATTTAATTTAATATATTAGTATATCGTCTTTGGTAAATTAGTCTCTTCATTTCGAAAAAAAAATTAAATTCATTCATCTGTAAAACTATTGTTTTTCCTCAACTCTAATTAATTTGCCACAATAAATTGAGATTTGAACTACAACTCCTAAAAAATAAGATTGTACGTACTCTAAAAGCTATTTACTATAGCGTATACTAGAGGCCCAAACCCAAATTTAGATAATATAATATTTACTTGCACGAAAAGAGGCCCATATCCGCAAAACTAGAGGGCCAAGCCCAATTTTGATTTGAACGGGTCCCCAATTGTAATTTAGGTGAAAAGAGGACGAAACCCTAAAGCCCTCCTCTCTCTCTTCCCCGTCTCTATATAAATAGCAGCTAAACCACCTTGTATCCATCCGCCCCTTAATCCTCTCCTCTTTGTAACCGGAAAAGGCTAATATTGTCGTATTTATTTTTTTCCTTGGTATTTTCCATTTTGTTTATTTCTTAGTATATAATTAGAAAAGCCAATTTGCAGAGCAAAGACGCTGGGTTAAATGGCGCGATTTGCATTGAAGGTTGGCAATATTAATATTAAAGCAATTCTCCGTGCCTATCGACATCTTCCTGTTTCGACTATGGCCTCGAACAAGTTGCTACATTCCCCTCGCTTCCTTATTCATCTATTTTATTTGATGTGGTTTTTTTTTTCGGTTAGCTCTTTTTTGGGTTTTACGCTTACTAATTTGTCTGGGTAGAAATAATATTTGATTAGAATCAGAGCTGAGGGCCGATGTGGTTTTTGTGTGGGAACTTTTTTCTAAATCTTAGAACCAAATATAAATAAATAAAGATTGATGACCGGCTTGATTATATTGAAATAAGGGCATATTTCTCTAGATTCTGAATTCAAGGATGTGGAAAATGTGTGTTAGTAAAAATGATCTTACAATTTTTAGATGGAGAGGATTCAAATATTAACAAAACTAATTTAGATGAAGTGTCCTGGGATCAAGAGTATCAATTAATATTTAGAAATCTTATCGATTTTTTTGTCTAGGCTTTTCCCTAATGAGAATGTGATGATGGTACTAAATATAAAAAATGACATTGGAAACGAGCAAACATGGACATGGGTGATAAATTAATTTCATCTGTAAAATTTGATTTGAATTTGAAGAACAAAATATAAATTTGTCTGGAATGATTAAACTCAATCGATATATCTCATATTTGTAAATTTGGCTAGTTATATGGCCAAATAATTTATTGAATTTGTATAACAAAATGAGCGAAAAAAGAAGAAGAAGAAATTATTTAACAATTCTAATTTGCTTCAAATCCTTGGACAATTTCTTATATTCTTCAAAATTTTCATAATACAATATTCTCTAATCACTCTTTTGATAATTTGACTTATACAAGTTATTTCCACTCAAAAGTTTACTGATCAAACTATTTTTGGTATATTGCATTAGTTACATAGCATAATTAATCATAGCAGTTGCATAATTAGTTATATTATTGTACAACACGTTGACATCAATAATTTAAATTAAATTAGTTAAACTATTTGAAATATATTATCCATGTGGTATGCAATCATATCATACAATCAATGATATTATGAATAATATATGACATCAAGATGATGAGCAACACAAAGATAAGAGAAAAGGTTTTAAATATCGACAAAATAGTTCTACGGTAAAAGTAATAATCAATAATCGATCCTCTGCAAAAGATTTCTAGATTAACATCACAACTTTTTACTAAGCATACAAAAAATATCATTAGTAGAAAATAATTTCAAATTAATAATGTAAATATTATGTTAAAACGTACCATTTTGAAAATGATTATGATTACTATGCGTGCGTGTGTGTGAGAAAAAAACTAACAGTTGCGAGTTTGGATCTTGTCAAACACTATTATCTTGTAAAAAAGAAAGTGTTTGAAGGTTGGAGAGGACTGTGCGATGCCGAGGAGTCGAGTAAGCGGGGCGACTTGCAATTTGTATTGAAGATTGGCAATGTTGGAGAAATTAGGCATTCTCCTAACTCTTTCGCAAGCGAATCGAAATAATACAACACCTATATTCACGGAAGAAATAAGTACAAATAAGATGCAATGAAACAAAGAAAAAAATAAAGAAAGGATATGCATTTGGTCACCCAGTTTAATTGCACAACGATTTATGAGGATTTTTTTTAGTGCTACTGTTCACGAATAATTATGAATTTGGTACCACATAATCAAAATTATCAAAAGAGTGTTTCTCTCTCCAAAAACCGGATTCAAAATCCGGTTGGATCAAATGCCGGATTAATTTTTTGCTTTAACCGAATGACCAATCAAGAATCCAGCATTCGGTAAACCAAATCAGAATTTGGTTTAACCAAATGCCAGATTTTGAAACCGATTCTCGGATAAAGCGGAATTTTTAACCGATTTTGGACCAAAAGACCAAAGCAAAATCCGGCATTTGGTACGGTCAGACCAGTTTAAAAATCGGTATCTAGTTATCCAGTCGGACCATTTCAACAGTGTAGAACAAAAGTTGGAGATTTTTATCCGCCAAATGCTGGATTTTTAAATCAGTTTTTGGTAAAACAATTTCTATAAAACGAGCAGGAAGCTTGAAACGAGCAGGGATAAAAAATTTACAAAATTCGGGATAGAACTCTATTTTTTGGTTGTTTACGGATCGATTTAGCGAACGGTGGTATCAAGCAGGTAAGTAATCGTTAATTTGTGTTATAATTCCATAATTGTTGATTTATACCAAATTATGAATTTTATAGAACCGTTGATATTTTAAATTAGGAATTGTATAATTATTGATTTTATGGAGTATGTTTTATTTGAATGCGTATTATACCCCGTTGATTTGTGGATTACGAATTATATGCATAGATTATAAGTTGTATAATTGTTGATTTTATGAATTATGATTTATATGCATGTTGATTTTGTGGATTATACCCCGTTAATTTTGTGGATTATGAATTATATGCGCAGATTATAAGTTGTATAATTGTTGATTTTATGAATTATGATTTATATGCATGTTGATTTTGTGGATTATACCCTGTTGATTTTGTGGATTACGAAGTGTATAATTGTTGATTTTGTGTATTATCATATTGTTGAAGTGATGCTTGAATTAGGATGAAATTTTAGTTGAAGACAAAATTTTATTTTTTTATGTAGATCTAGTTAAGAATGTCTCGGAGAACTGTATGAATCGTAGTGAAATATGATAGAGCAATTTTGAAAAATAGGCTGACTAGTTTTGAGTACGAATGAGGATATGAAGTACGGTTGAAATTTCATGAAGACATGTTAACATACGAGAGGTTACGACGAAAAGTGATCAAAAAAGTCTCATTTGATGATAATGAAGAAATGAAATCTTTGATATTTAGATGCCCCGTAGCCTCAGGAAAGTTCTGACAGATTATTATCGAAGACGACGAAGATGTTGTGAATATGGTGCGGGCCATGGTAAACATATACAGAGTAGAGGCAAGGAAAATTTTGCTAGATCTAATTGTGGAGAAGAGCATATTGGAGGAATATGACCCAAATCCCGTCCAAGAAAGATAATCAGACTTAAACGAGGAAGAAGAAGCTAACTTGGGCTTTGACCCAAGTACTCCATATGCAACCAATAACTTCGACTCGGAATATGAAGAAGAAGAGGAAGAGGAGGAGGCAGAAGAACCAGACAAGGAAGAAGAAGAGAACGATGAAGAAAGTGAAGAAGAGGGAGGAGGATTTCAGCTGGACAATATAGAAGAATCACCTTGGTATGCAACGTTTCCCGTTACTGTGCATGATGAAAATGCAAACATGACAGTATATGCTGATCAATGGGGTTATGAAGATTATTCCAGCAGTTGTTATGGGCTTTTGAAGGAAGGCAGCATGTGGAAAACCAAAAAGGAAGCTATGCGGGAGATAAAGGCTTACGCTATGGCAGAAGGCCAAGAGTATATTGTTAAGGAATCTAGGCCGAATAATTATTCCATAGAATATAAGAAAAAAGCCAAATATCAGTGCTAGTAGAAGATACGTGTATCATAGGATGAAAGAGATGAACTATTCAATCATTAAAAAATTGTGAAACATAACTACCCCCATACATGTGGTCGCATTTGGAATACACTAGATCATCGACAACTATCAGCAGACTACACAGCACAGATGATTATAGCAAGAGTAGCAAACAAAGCAAATATTTTTACAAGTCCTTGCGGCATGAGCTGCATAGTCACTTGAATTATATGCTTACGTATGCAAAGACTTGGAAGGCAAGAGACAAGGTGTTCAAGCTATTATGGGGAGGTTGGGAAGAATCTTACACTCTGCTGCTGCAATGGTTTACCACATGTCAAGCAAGTAACCCTGGAACTGTGGTTCAATGAGAATTTTACCATAGACAACCTAGCATAGACCATTACACTGAACTATTTCCACCCAGAGTAAAGATGTTCTGTCGAGTTTTCTAGGCTTTTAAGCCTTGCATCAAAGCTTTTAAGCATTGCATGCCTGTTATGGAAATTGATGGCACATTCTTGACTAGAAAACACTGACATACCTTATTAATCGCTACTATTATTGATGGTAATACTGCCGATAGCATTTGCTATCATCGAAGGAGAGAATAATGACAGTTGGCCATGGTTTATGGAACAAGTAAGGTTGCATGTTGTCAAAGATCGACGAGGAATATGTATTGTTTTTTATCGACATCAGGGTATAATAAATGCAATGATAGATGCACATGGATGGGGACAATGTATGGATGTTGCTCATCAATATTGTTTGAGACACATTGCTAGCAATCTCAATAAAAGGTTCAACAACCCTGCAATGAAGAATGTGATGAAGATAGTAGGTATTAACATTTTTTATCCGATGGCCTTTTATGGTTAAGGTTAGTTGATTATCTAACATAATATCACATCAAATATAATATGTGCAGGAATGCAAGTCCAACCGAAGAAGTTTCATGGCTATTTACAACAAGTTTACCAGGTTGATAAAGAGGTCTATGATTGGATGATTGAGAATAAACTGGATAAATGGAGTTTAGCTCTTGATAGTAGACGTCGATGGGGTCACATGACGACAAATATTGGCAAGTGTATCAACAAAGTTTCAAAAGAGCACAGCGACTTCTGGTAACCACAGTGGTTGCAGAGATTTATGCATAACTCACTAATTATTTTCAGAAGAGAGTGACACAATGTATTAAAGAGTGTGTTCATGGGGAGATAATATTGTCAAGTAAGCTTTGTGCCAAGTTAGAAAAGTGGGAGAAGAAAGCTGAAGGGCATACTATCTCAATATCTAATGCTCAAACAAGTGATTTTTTCTGTATTTACAGGACCATCACGTCACACGAGAAAAGGTGGGAAAATACATCAGGTGCGTCTAGACAAAAGAATATATCAATATGGGAAATTCCAAGCATTTCACTATTTGTGATCACATACAATGGCTTGCTGTATCAAGATGGGCATTAGTGACTACAGAATATATGTCGACCGATACTATCATCTGGAGAACACACAATTGTGTTATCAATACTTATTTGTACCACTAGGAAATCTTGCATACTGGGTAATACCTGAAGACCAGACTGTTATGAAGCTTATTCCTGATGAACGAACTATCTGGAGTAGAGGTCGATCGAAGCACCGAATATGAAATAAGATGGACCTAGCACCTTCATGCATCAAATGTACTATATGCGATGGTAGGGATCATGTAAAAGTAAATTATATAGACATTGTTGCTGTTGCACAATTTAGAGCAGCCAGAGCAGCAACAAGGGTCATAGCCTGCAACTAGGGCAGCAGACAGACCTAGTACTAGTACACATCGTGGTTAGTGAATGTTCTTGTAGCAGTAAAAACTTGGTGTTATGACCCTAGTGTGCATTGTGTTTGTTATGGTCGCTAGGTTCGACCCTCAATCTTTGTTTGTTTTGTTTTGGTCAGTTTTAGAACCGTTTATCATAATTTGTCGACTTTTAGAAAGTTTGGCATAACTATATTTTTGTGTGAACTATGTTTACGCAGTCGTTTGATGTTGCTTGTTTTTCTTTCAAATATTTAGACATGAGCAGGCACGGGAAGGGTCACATAGGATCTGATGGTGAGGGTACGGACGAATACAAGTACCATTCACCACCTCTTGTCATCCACCTACCAAGCAAAGACATGCATAAATTATATGACTCAAAGTTTGGTAATATCTTTAGACATCTTAAAAGGCCACTCCCAGGTTACGTTGACCCGGTAGAAAAGGCAAAGGCTGAGAAAGCAAAGGCTAAGGCTGAGAAAGAAGCAAAAGCAAAGAAGAAGGCACTCAAAGAATTATTTGGCAAGCCTGATGCGTGGACACGTGCCAAAACCTATCTTCGTAATGAAGGTATTTATTCATAGCTAATTCACAATAAGTAATATATAAATTAATATGCACATGTTTTCGTATACAATTTTGGTCGAGAAGACAGAATTATTTCTTGGGACTTCACTTTATAAATTCAAGCGCACTCGACATGATTGTATCATCAAAGATGTAATGTTAATAATATATATAATAGTTAATTTTGTTATTACGGCTTGCTAACAAATTATTTTACAATTTTATCAGATGATGGTTGTGCTTGTTCTGAGCATGCGTCCCTACTTGGCAGATTTTAAGGTATATACTATGACCTTTATTGCTAAAAATAGACTTGAACATTATTGACAAAATTGAACTAATATGGTCGCTTGAATTGAATAGGACGATTCGAATGAGTGTCAGAGTATGCGTCAATTATTTGACGGTCATTATGTTGCATATTTTAAGATATATACTATGACATTTATTGCTAAAAATAGACTTTAACGTTACTGACAAAATTGTACTAATATTGTGGTTGTTATATAGGATGATTCGGGTGAGTGTCATGGTTTTATAGATGACAAAACTGGGACCATACATCCGGGGTGTGTTCTCCTTCTTCTGAATGTAAGTCTTTAATATGTTGTAAACTTTATATAGCTGTCCGAGTGCGCCTAAACTATCATGAAAAATCTATATTTTGTAGGTGAAGGTCAACTAGACTTGCGGACAATTTAATAGTCTTAATGTTGGTAAGAAAATATTTTCAAGGTCTTTCCTATGAAAGAAGAAAAAAGCTCAGGATCGACCAAGCATTGTTGATAGTCAGTTGTACCAAAGGATCGAGCAAGGTTGCATGTTGTCAAGGCCTTTCTGATAAAACTGGTGTAGAATGGCCTTTATGTTATAAACTTTGAAATGTGTTTATGTTGTGTTACTTTGTCGAGTACCTAACTATTTCTGCTAAAAGATCTTTCCGAACAAAAGTTGTAATAATTATAATTCA
This sequence comes from Hypericum perforatum, assembly GCA_012979155.1. Classification (NCBI taxonomy): domain Eukaryota; kingdom Viridiplantae; phylum Streptophyta; class Magnoliopsida; order Malpighiales; family Hypericaceae; genus Hypericum; species Hypericum perforatum. Next base: position 22,899 of record SOPF01026422.1, on the reverse strand, counting down.
TAACAGCATGTACGTATGATGCCTTTCATAACATCACAAATATTGTACTAGTATTACAATCCAACATTCTTACTTTTTCTTCGGAGCCTTATCTTTCTTCGAAGCCCCCTTATCATTCTTCGGATCTCCCGTAGCATTCTTCAGATCTCCCTTCTTCCGGTGGTCGAACACGTACCTATATTTATCAACCCCTTATGCTACAAAGTGGCTACCTGTCTCGCATTCGATCCCTTTATCCTTCGCTGGACATGGTGGCTGGACGTGAACTGGCTGTGCTGTTGCTGCTTGTTGTCCATCAGACAGATCTTCTTCAATTTCAACATTACTCTTATCATACTCTGAATTGCTAACGTTATCTGGTCAAGGCGTTAAAAAAGTTTGCCTATCAATAAAATAACAAACACATTAATAACTAAACAACTTCATCCATACTTTTATAATTAAAAAGTTTACCTGTACGAGCCACTCGTAGGTATATTTCTTGGCAGTTGTGGCCGAACACGTATAGGTTGGAAAGACGGAAGGCCCTGCTACTAGTAAGCTGGAGGGCCCTGCTGCTGGTAAGACGGAGGACCCTGTTGCTGGAAAGACGGAGGACCCTACTACTAAAAAGCTGAAGGGCCTTGCTGCTGGTAAGACGAAAGACCTTGTTGCTGGAACTCAGGTACTCGAAGACTCGTAGACATTTGCAATCTTGGACTACTGAACCTGAGGTACTCAGGGTTGAAAAGAGTGTTCGAACTTATCTACTCTCCGTAAAGCCCTCTGCTAAAACCACTACTAGAAAAACAACATAATATTTAAACAAAATAACCTACAAAAAATATAATCATATAGGTCATAATAAAAAAAATAGATATACCTTTGGAAAGGCTGCAAAGGGGTCTGCTGGGGTATATATGAGCTAGACCCGCCAACATCAAAAGGTGAGCACTGCATGAAAGGCGCTGATGCTAGATATACTGTTTGTTGACTCTGAGACCTTGACGTAGGGAGCATCGACTCATCGGTGTTTCTGGCACTGGCATATAGGTCTGTAAACCTTGACCTAGGTAGTCTGACCACTGTATAGGGACAACATCAGTGTGAGGCACAGGTTCACCTACTCGCATCTTCTCCCTCCTGCTGAACATATTCTGCTTTTGCCTTGTAATAGGTATTCTCTCTGACTCAAGTGCATTGTAGCAAAATGCGGGATGTTGGAGTGGAACTTGTTGGGCCTCATATATGTTGGTATACCGGCACTCCTCACCAACAAATTCGAGCGCAACCTCAGATAATGAGTGAATTTGTGGATCACCCTGAGATGAGTATCGTATACGCTCAACAACATCCGCCTGAAAAATGACAAATGACTTACACCTGTAATATGTTCATACCAAACTAAAGCATAAGTTACATAACAATAAAAGGGTACTTACATTCCGTTGAACCTGGGCTCCCGCATGACTGATGAAGCACCGTGAATGCAATCTGTACCAGTCTATATAACTGTCATGGTAATGGACGATGCCGTGATCTGTTGCCAGACCTGGAGGGTAGACAAATTTATGTCAGAAGTCCTTTCATAGCTTCACGTGGAATGCAAAGACTTCATCCCGCTTCATTCTACTCTGACCACGACTGCCTAAAGTTGTACTGTGTGCCCCATCATCTAGCTCTGGTAGATGCAGAATACTCTAGACATAGCTGAATTATCGTATCACTCGATCAGGGTAATGCCATTCTACGCAGTAGAACGATATCAGAGGCACACACGTCAACCATAACTGTCGATCTTGGTGAACCGTAAATGGCAAGGAACCAATAACATCTTCAGAATACAGAACCCAGATAACCTACAAGAAAAGATACATTTATATGATTATGCAAAATCTTTGGACACACAAAAAATAAATTAAAATTCCTAGATAAACTTACATATTTGTCCTTCAACTCATCTAATAGACATCAATATACTATTACGAGCACACATTTCTTTGATTGGGACCGATCTATCCTTCCAGCCCACCTAGAAAAACAACTTTATGTGTAAACTATATTTTTCATAAACCCTAAACACATAAACACCAAGTCGAAATAGTTTATTATTACCTGATGCTTAATGTTTGACCAAATTTTGGGATCGTCGAATCTTTCATGACTGGTCGTAGTGGGCTGATTCTCTCATAAAACCACATACAAACAAGGGCGAGATCTTCAGCAATGCAAACACTATTCTAATCAGTGGCCTAGCACAGCTGGTTATATAGATGGGCAAGACAAGCACTGCCCCAGCTATATATGCTAATAGAATCACAATCCACCAACATCGACAACCAACAAGTATTAACTTTTGACTTGGCCATCTCAGCAAATAAAATGATATGAATCTCAGTAGAAAGATTTACAAACTTGGACCATTGTTACTTTAGAATGAAACAGATCACAACTCATAAAGAACTCGCAAGAACTAAGGCACAAATTTGACCTTAACCCACTACAAGAAACTTATGAACCTTGATCCTAAGTCGTATCACGCCACAAGTGGTTATGGATGATTCGCTTGATAAGTGAAAAGTTTGTTCTAGCCAAGCAACACACTAGCTCAAGCAAGAACACACAAAGAGCATCAAAACTCTCACAACTAGCCGAATGCTAAGTATTCTGAATATCAAAAAGTGGTCTCCATTTAATTGCATAAGGATACCTTTATATAGGCTCCAAAGTCTCAAAATATTCCTAAATAATCTAACTCCTAAAGAAGGAGTTCAAGGCTGGCCAAAACTCTCCTTCCTAATTTAAAGGAATTCTGGCCAAAATATTCAACTAAATAGGAAAACAATCTAAATATAGATAACTAATAGAATATCTGGTAAATATCACGTCCTAAAACATAGTAGATGCAATTCCTAAAATTTAGGGATGCACGCCCAAGATAAGCTAAACTTCACTTACGCATGCATCCAAAGGCAAATCACGTGCATGCTTGCATGCTAAGCTTCTGGAAGGATGCCAATAAGATGCACGTGCTTAACATGGCCTTCTAAGTCGTCCTTGGGCTTGCTTGCATCAACTTGAGTCCAAAAGCATTGAATGAATCCGTTGAGTTCAGCTTGAAGCTTTTTGGCTCTTGCTCTTGTAATCGGCCCAATAGGTACTTGCATTACTCCATGCTCATTGTTGGATGGTCTCACATCATTCCCCCTCTCTTGAAAAGGATTTGCCCTCAAATCTTTGCCTGCATCAAAAGGGCTTAAAACAGCAACATTGAATGTAGCACTTACATTATACTCACCAGGCAGGTCAAGTTTGTAAGCATTGTCATTGATGTGTCATAGAACTTGAAATGGACCATCTCTATGAAGTAGTAGCTTGGAGTGACGTTGCACGGGAAAATGCTTTGTTGGCTTGAAATGGACCATCATATACAACCAAACCCAATCACCAGATTCAAAAACAACTTTGTGCCATCCTTTATTGACTTGCCTTGCATAGTGCTCCGTCCTTTTCTTAATATTCAGCCGTGCCCTCTCATGCAATTGCTTGACAAATTCTGCTTTCTTCTTGCCATCTAAGTTAACATGCTCACTCAAGGGTAAAGATGATAAATCTAATGGAGTCAACGGATTAAAACCATAAACAAGCTCAAATAGTGAGAATTGAGTAGCAGAATAAACATTTGATAAACATTTTTCCCAAGTCTTAATGTTATGCTTAATGAGTGCTCTCAAAAGTGTAGACAAAGTCATATTCACAACCTCAGTTTGACCATCTTTTTGTGGATGACAAGTAGTAAAAAATAGTAATTTAGTACCTAACTTGCACCACAAGGTCTTCCAAAAATAACTCAAGAACTTTGCATCTCTATCAGAAATAATTGTCCTAGGCATGCCATGTAACCTAACAATTTCTCTAAAGAACAAATCAGCAATGTTGGAAGCATCATCAGTCTTACGACATGGAATGAAATGGGCCATCTTAGAAAACCTATCCACTACCACAAAAATAAAATCTCTACCATGTTTAGTTCTAGGCAGCCCTAACACAAAGTCCATAGAGATATCAATCCACGGTTCACTAGGTATAGGTAGTGGAGTGTACAAACCATGGGGTTTTACCTTCGACTTGGCTTGCTTACATGTGATGCAACATCTACAAATACGTTCAATATCTCTCTTCATGTGTGGCCAATAGAAATAATCTTGTAGAATTGCCAAAGTCTTCGCAACACCAAAATGCCCCATCAATCCACCTTCATGTGCCTCATGAATTAACAATTCTCGCATAGAACAATTAGGCACACAAAGTTTGTTTTCATGAAATAGGTAACCCTCATTCTGAAAGAATTTACCACTTGCACTCTTCTCCGTAGTTTGGAATAGTTCACCAAAATCAATGTCCTCAACATACAACTCTTTAATATGTTCAAATCCAATCAACTTAGCATCAAGAGTTGAGATCAAGGCATACCTTCGCGATAGTGCATAAGCCACTACATTTTCCTTACCCTGCTTGTAACGAATGATATAAGGAAATATTTTAATGAACTCCACCCATCTTGCATGCCTCTTATTCAGTTTTTGTTGCCCTTTTAAGTGCTTCAATAATTCATGATCAGTGTGAATCACAAATTCCTTGGGCCACAAGTAATACTGCCATATCTCCAATGTCTGAATCAAAGCATACAACTCCTTGTCATAGGTCGGGTAATTTAGAGTTGCTCCACTTAACTTCTCACTGAAATAGGTAATTGAACATCCTTCTTGCATGAGCATAGCGCCAATTTCTATACCAAAAACATCACACTCAACTTCAAACATTTTAGAAAAATTAGGTAAAGCTAATAAAGTAGCATTCGTCAACTTCCCTTTTGGTGATTAGAATGCCTTTTCTTGAGCTTCTTCCTAGCTGAATCCAATGCTCTTCTTGATGATCTCAGTGAGTAGTACGGCTATAGTGCTAAAATCTTTCACAAATCTTTGGTAAAAGCTAGCTAGTCCATGGAAACTTTGGACATTTTCAACGTTTGTGGGACTCGACCATTCCCGAATTGCCTTTATCTTTTCCTCGTCAACTTGTATTCCTTTAGCACTAATAACAAAACACAAAAATACAAGCTTGTCCGAACAAAAAGTGCACTTCTTCAAGTTAGCATACAACTGATCCTCTCATAATGCATCTAGGATAGATTTTAAATGCTCAACATATTCCTCAATGCTCTTGTTATAAACGAGTATATCATCAAAGTAAACAACCACAAACTTGCCAATAAATGGACGTAAAACATGATTCATAAGACGCATGAATGTGCTAGGTGCATTAGATAATCCAAAAGGCATAACCATCCATTCATACAAACCATACTTCATTTTAAACGCTATTTTCCATTCATCACTTTCTTTTATGCGAATCTGATGATAACTACTTTTCAAATTAATCTTTGAAAATATGCAAGAACCATACAATTCATCTAACATGTCATCTAAACGAGGAATAGGGTGATAATATTTTACCGTACTGTTGTTGACGGCTTGGCAATCAACACACATCCTCCATGATCTATCCTTCTTTGGCTCAAGTTCTTTTGTCTTCTCTTACGTACTCTTTCTCCAAAAGATCCTTTACTTATCTCTCAAGTAATTTTGTCTCCTCCGGGTTGCTCCTATAGGCTGGATGGTTTGGAATTGTTGCTCCTGGGACAAAGTCAATCTGATGTTCAATTCCCCTTATTGGTGGCAAACTTGGTGGTAACTCATTGGGGAAGACATCCTCATAATCCTGCAAAAGAGATTTAACCATGCTTGGCAATTATGAATCAAGCTCGTTAGTAACCAAAAGCGTCTCCATATACCGAAGTAAGATCATTGACTTTTTTTCAAAATAGGCTTGTTAATCTCACTTGCTCTCACATAGTAGTTTCTTTTCCATCCCTCAGATTTTCTCTCAATGGCTGATTTTACTTCTGTTTTACTGGCTTCTTTTGATCTCTCAATTGTTTCCTCTCTTTTGGCCACTTTTTCTTTCTATTTTCCAGCTTCTTCTCTCCTCTCATTCTTCTTTTTCTTGTCACGCTCCCTTTTTTTCTTCACTTTTTTGTTGTAACCTCTTTTGGTCCTCACAAACTTGGGATAGTGACAAGGGTGCCAAAGTGATCACTCTCTTCTTTAGCATAAATTGTATATTTATTAGTGTAGCCAGCATGATGCACTTTCCTATCAAACTGCCATGGCCGTCCTAGCAATAGGTGACCAGCTTGCATTGGTACGACATCGCACAACACTTTATCTTCATAGTTGCCAATGCGGAATGCTACCAAAACTTACTTCATCACTCGCACTTCTCCACTATCATTCAGCCATTGTAGTTTGTAAGGCTTAGGGTGTCTTCCAGTGAGTAATCTTAGCTTCTCCACCATTGTAGTACTTGCAACATTAGCACAACTTCCTCCATCTATGATGACATTACACACCTTGTCTTTCACATAACATCTCGTGTGAAAAATATTTTCTCTTTGAGCTACATCAGCTTCTTCTTTCACTTGCGTACTGAATGCTCTTCTACTTACAAGAGTAAGTTTTTCAACAGCCTTATACTCCTCCTCGGATACATCCTCTAATGAAGGCATGCTCTCATGTTCCGAATCTTTCTCTTTAGTTTCAATCTCTCCGCTTTCTCTAATCACCATTGCTTGCTTGTTAGGGTATTGACTTGAGATATGCCCTCTGCCTGAACACTTAAAGCACTTGATGTCTCGATTTCTTGCTGGAGTGACGTCCACCTTCTTTTGAGTATTAGCTTGAGAACCCTCGGATTTTTGCTCTACTTTGGCTGCTCGTGGCTTGTCAAACTTCTTTGGATAGTTTGGCTTCTAAGTAGAACTAGATGTAGCTCTTGCCCTTCCTTCTCCTCTCTTGAGTTGCTTCTCAATCTTTGTTGCCATATGCACTATGTCTTCCAACTCCATATAGTGGTGCAACTCAACTTTGTCTTGAACTTCAGGATTGAGTCCATTCAAGAACCTTGCCATGGTCACTTCTCTATCTTCTTCTATATCAGCTCTAATCATGGCTAACTCCATCTGTTTGAAGTACTCTTCCACACTCAAACTTCCTTGCCTCAATCCTTGTAGCTTCTTATACAGCCCTCTATAGTAATGGCTCGGAACAAACCTCTTCCTCATTACCACTTTCATGTCTTCCCAAGTAGCTATAGGGCGCTCTTCGTTTCTCCTCCTGCTCGTCACAAGTTGATCCTACCAAGTTATAGCATAATCAGTAAACTCAGGGATGACAAGTTTTACCTTCTTTACTTTGGAGCTATTGTGGCAATTAAACACGAACTCAATCTTCTTCTCCCACTCTAAGTAGGCTTCTGGATTAGAACGACCAACAAAAGAGGGTATCTTTAGTTTGATACTTCCTAAGTTGTCATTCTCTCTTCTTCTTGCCTCCCTAGGTTAGCATTCAACTCCCGACCTCCTAAAGTTCCTTATGGATCTTGCGTCTTCTACATAATCAGAATCATCTCTACTTGAACCTCCTATAGGTGCTCTCCCTTTACGTGCATGAACTTCACCATATACAGGTTGTAAGCTATAAGAATTTTCTAATGCATTTATGCGTAGTTGCATTGCCTCGAGCTCTTCTCGCATCATGTTTCTCAAATTTCCTGTCATGGCTTCCATCAACATTTTAAGATCCACGCTAACCAAATTATTTTGCCTCTCCCTGTCATTTGGTTGAGATATAATGCTACAAGAAAAAAAATTTTGGTTAGTTAAAAGATGGCCTCACAAGTGCACTTACGTGTTTGCTCTCAATATAAGGTGTACTCTAGTTCACTCGTGTTTGCACTCAAATATTTGGCTTTTCTTTCTAAGGTACTCGCACACTCTTGCCTTTTTCCTCTCGTGATACTCGTATATTCTTACCAAAGCTAGGGCAGCCTTGCTTGAATCACATGTCTCACTTAGCAAATAGAATGTTAAAGTCCTCCTTATTAGTCTTGCTCACCTTTTTTCTTCCGGTTTAGTCTTGTAACTTAGTCTGCACTCTTTTTCCTAGTTCGCAAGTCGTTTCCTCTTTAGTTTGCGTTGGTCGCGTGCCTTTCTTCCATAGCAAGTCTCCTTCTTTTTCCTGTTTTGTCTTGCTTTTTCTCTTGGAGTCTTGCTTCTTATTTTGTCTGCGTCCTTCTTTTCTCTTTCTTTTCCTTCCGGATTGGTTGCTTCCTCTTTAGGCTCGCGCGTGTTCCTGATCTGGCGAGAACCTATTTAGTCTTGCGAACCTATTTAGGCTTGCTGACCTATTTAGCTCTCTTTCTTTTCTTCTTTTCCACGCACTTTTCTCTCTTCTGATTCTTTTTCTTTTGCTTTTTTTTTTCTTTCTTTTCTTTCTTTTCTTTTCTTTCTTTTTTGAAGAACTTCTCGAGCTAGTAAACAACAAACGAATCAAAGACACACAAAAATACATGGATAAGAACTTAAGGTAACAAGCCAAAGCTCTGATACCAAATGATATGAATCTCAGCGGAAAGATTCACAAACTCAGACCGTTGTTACTTTAGAATGGAACAGATCACAACTCACAAAGAACCTGCAAGAACTAAGGCACGAATTTGACCTTAACCATTGCAAGAAACTTATGAACCTTGATCCTAAGTCGTATCACGCCACAAGTAGGGATGGATGATCTGCTTGATAAGTGAAAAGTTTGTTCTAGCCAAGCGACACACTAGCTCAAGCAAGAACACACAAAGAGCATCAAAACTCTCACAAGTAGCCGAATGCTAAGTATTTTGAATATCAAAAAGTGGTCTCCGTTTTATTGCATAAGGATACCTTTATATAGGCTCCAAAGTCTCAAAATATTCCTAAATTATCTAACTCCTAAAGAAGGAGTTCAAGGCTGGCCAAAACTCTCCTTCCTAATTTAAAGGGATTCTGGCCGAAATATTCAACTAAGTAGGAAAACAATCTAAATATTGATAACTAACAGAATATCTAGTATATATCACGTCCTAAAACATAGTAGATGCAATTCCTAAAATTTAGGGATGCACGTCTAAGATAAGCTGAACTTCACTTGCGCATGCATCCAAAGGCAAATCATGTGCATTCTTGCATGCTAAGCTCTGGAAGGATGCCAATAAGATGCACGGGCTTAATATGGCCTTCTAAGTCGTCCTTGGGCTTGCTTGCATCAACTTGAGTCCAAAAGCTTTGAATGAATTCGTTGAGTTCACCTTGAAGCTTCTTGGCTCTTGCTCTTGTAATCGGCCCAATAGGTACTAGCATTGCTCCATGCTCGTTGTTGGATAGTCTCACATCATAAAATGGAGCCAATCAGACGCATAATGCTTGCCCATACATACTGCTGTACAGAATGATCATCAGCATCCTCAACCAGGTTGGCAGGGTCATAGAATTGCTCAAACTAGCAAATTGCAATATTGTTACCGGTAACACAGCCAGGTGTATCCTTTGGGCTCCTACCGAAGCACTACATACATAAATCCTCCCAGTCTCTAGGTGTCTGTTGTCCTATCAGTAGGAAGCCCTTGATGGGAAGCCCGTATAATACCGCTACGTGCTCAAGCGTAATAGTCATCTCCCCAACTGGCATGTGAAACATATGCGTTTCTGGCTGTCAATGTTCAACTAATGTTTTAATCATAGCTGGTTCGATCATAACATGACCGATGCGCCAAACGTCCAAAAAATCAGCTAACTACATATACGCGAGGAATGCCATGTTCTCCACTGGCTTCTGTTTCCATCATCGTCGATATACCTTCAAAATGGCTTTCATATCAAAATTATCACTACCACTGGGTAATTCTGCATTCCAAATGGCTTGTGACCGATGTACTTTTTGCCGCTTCAGTAACGTCCTATCTGAAGGACCTCCGTCACCAAGTATCTCTCTGTGTCTCTGTGACGACATGTCTAAACAAGTATATTTTTAAACAAATGTACTAATTATCTTAATTGTCAAGTAATTATTCAAAAATATCACAATAATCAAGATATTATTCAACTTAATTCAACACATTCTACAAAATCATAATTCAACAAAATTCAACTTTTTCAAAAATAATTCAACATATACAAAAATAATTCAACATAGTCAATCAAATAAAATTAACACATTTTCAACCAAAAATAAACATATTCAACCAAAACATATTAACCAAAAATTCAACACAATTCAACCAAAACATATTAACCAAAAATTTAACATAATTCAACCAAAACATATTAACCAAAATTAACACAATTCAACCAAAACATATTCAGAAACAATTTAACATAATTCAACCAAAACATATTAACCAAAAATTCAACACAATTCAACCAAAACATATTAACAAAAAATTCAACATAATTCAACCAAAAACCTAAAACTAAAAATTAACACTATTAAACCAAAACATATTGAAAAAATAATTAACATAATTCAACCAAAATATATGAACCAAAAATTCAACATAATTCAACCGAAATATATTAACCAAAAATTCAACACAATTCAACCAAAACATATTAACCAAAATTACCACAATTCAACCAAAATATATTCAAAAACAATTTAACATAATTCAACCAAAACATATTAACCAAAAATTCTATACAATTCAACCCAATTCCACTAATCCAAATCATCATATTTATTCATCAAATCCTAATCAATACGTTTTACTTTTAATTAATCAACTAAACACTAATTAACATCATTAATAACTAATTAGTAAAAACTTAATAATCAAGGTTAACAAACAATACCGAATGTTGAGTAGGTTCGGGCACGTGTGGGTTGAGCTCGGGAGGTGCTCGAGGTGAGTCAAGAGAGGTGGATTGGCCGGGAGGACCGACCTAACCAAATGGGCCAACCGAGCGAGGTGGTGGCCAAGGGAGGGGGCAATCGGGCAGGGAGGTGGTCGGCCAACCGGGGGTGGGCTGGGCCAGAGGGTTCAACTGAAGGGTTGGGTAGGTATTGGAGAGGAGGGAAGAAAGGAAAGAAGATAAAAAATGAGAGGAAGAGGGGGTTCGGCCGATTTAAACCCGGCTAGCCAAATGTCGGATTTTTACTTGGTCATTTGGCCAAGAATTGGTTTCAAAATTCGACATTTGGTTAAACCAAATTCTGATTTAGTTTATTGAATGCCAGATTCTTGATTGGTCATTCAGTTAAAGCAAAAAATTAATCTGACATTTGGTCCAACCGGATTTTGAATCTGGTTTTTGGAGAGAGAAATACTCTTTTGATAATTTTGATTATGTGGTACCAAATTCATAATTATTCGTGAACAGTAGCACTAAAAAAATCCGATTTATGATCAGGAGCTTCCAAATCAAGATAACTTCACTATATACACAAATTTCACTCACTCTATACAATGACGTCTCACACTAGATTTCTCACTCATTTGAGGAACTCTTGTACTTTAGCCATTTTTTTGGTCTTTTTACTATTCACTCAAGTAAATGACACACTATTTAAAATCTCACTCTCTCATCTTTTTATCTAAGGGATAAGACTTACGCACCATCTAAAGGTTCAATAGCTCCTATCTTATTTAAGGGGGAAATACATACATTTTAGAGTTTCACATGCTCCTTTCTTAACCTAATAAGAAAATGCCACTCTTTGAAGTCTCACATGCTCGTCTTTTGGTTCAACGATAGAGTCATATTCAAAACTAGGGTCTCTTTGGTGATCACCAGTCTCCTAAAACCAGCCTAACATTGGTTAGGTTGCCCCCATGCATACTCAAAACTCCATACTCAATTTGATCATCACCTTAATCGTACTCACGACTCTTCACTCAAACTGGTTATCTATATCTCGTATCATCTTCACTTAACTTTGCCACTCTAAACTTGACACATCTTAAACTCTATACCCAACAACCTTTCACTTGAAGAGTGACCTCAAATTAATCACCCGTCACTAGATAAGTTTTACTTTTTGCAACCTATCACTCAATTTTTTATTGTCATTCACTCAAATGATCTTCTTCACAAGTCGCCATTCACACGTATGACTTGTTACCATTCACTCGGATGACATTCTTTATCAATTTGATACTAGTCACCTATCACTCAATAACCCTAATTGGTTGAGATTTTTATTTTCATTTTTTAAGGTTAGTTGAAATCGTCATTATCTCCAACTTTTTCAAGGACACCCTTTTGGACTTCTTACTTTTTAGATCTCTCCTCCTTGATCTTAGGAGATCACTTTTCTCTTGTTAATGTCGTTTGAATTTCACTCGCATCAAAGTATCTTGCACTCTTAGCCTTATTATCCACATCTCGTAGGCCTTTCATCAGAATTGTTATCAAGTGATTGGACATTCATCATATTGCCTTCAATAGTTATTTTCCCAAACTCCTTGCAAGCCTTCTCACTACTCCTATCAATTTTTCTATTCATAGTCTTGAATGATATTTTGCATACATCAGCCAATCTCTAATGAAACTACTTATAGTTTTCCATTGCCTCTCGATTATACTTAGCCTCATTGACTCTATGAAGTCATTTATAAGTCATGGTTATATTTAAAGACTTCATCTTCTTAACCTTGGTAAACGCCTTTCACGCACAAGTTCACTCCACTTTGAACTTGTATGATCTCTCAGCTCCCTATTACCTTTCGATAAGATATAGTATTTAGTGGGAAAAAATCTTTTTACCAAACTTTGGCCACTAAACACTTTCTTATTCTCTCCCTAGTTAAAATTATCTAACTTGACCATCTAATACTAGATCACACATCATTAGACAAACTCCAGTTTTCTCCAACTCTCAAAAACTCGTGCTCGTCATCATTCGCCAATCTCAAGCATATCTTAATATCCTTTTCATCAATAAAAATCTTGTAGCATAATAAACTACCCAAGGATGCCTCCGATTTAGTCCTTTTACTTAGATCTATTCAACTTCTCATGTTTCTCAGAACTGTCACCTCTCTAAGATCACTAAGTCCAAGAAGATCCTTTATGACCTTCGCGTTTGGTAGTTTCTCTCCTGAACAACACATCGCCATCTTTTTCTCAAGGTAATAACCACTATACTACTCGTGGTTATTCCTTGTCATATACAACTTCCCCTTATTGACTCCTAAAATAATCACGATGGCTATTTTTGTAATTTTCCATGATCCACAATTATAGGCTACACCATAACCTTCTTCATCTAATTGTCCCACGAATAAGAAGTTTCTTTTCAACCCAAAAATATGTCTCTTCAACCATAATTCACATTTATTAAAGATCTTGATTTAGACATCTTTTATACTCATAATTGACAACCCTCATCATCCGCTAAATGAACCTTTGCAAAATCTTCAAAAGTATACTTCTTTATCATCATCGTATCAATATAAGAATAAAACAATGCTCCCAGATCTAGCATCCATATTTCTAATAAACTAGTCTTGCTCAAGATAAGAATATCCTCGGTCTCGTCCATGGTTATATTGACCGACTCATCTTTCCTCTTTGGTATTGTACACTCATTCCTATAGTCACTATATTAATCATAATTATAGCATTAAATCAAGCTCTTATTCTCTTTGAGCTATTTCTGAAATTAGACTTTGACCCACTTTAGTCTTTCTTTGACGTTGTCCGATGCCTCCCCCTATTGCCAATACTCAAATCCAAACTCGAGGCTGTATCAAACTCTCTTCTATAAATCTCCTTGCTTATAATCAAGTCCCTCACCTCATTCAATTTTAATTTCACATTTCTCTAACTATCGGGTAAGGAAGTTATCAAAATTAGGTTTGCACCTCATCATCAAAGATAATCTTCACCAAGCTTAATTGTGCTATAATAGCATTGAAATAATTGAGATACTTAGCCGCCATATTATTTCTTGCCATCTAGAGATTGAACAACCTCCTTATGAAGTGCACCGTATTGGCGGTCAAGTCATACATTTCAGACAAAATCTTCAACATTTCTTTGGTGCTCTTCACCTTTACCATGTACAATGCCATGCTCTTAGATAATGACAAGTGCACCACGTTCATTGTCTTCTGGTCTAGAAGCTTACACTCCTCTTTGTTCATGTCGTTCAACTCAAGAGAGAGATATAAATTCTTTTAATACAATTAGTCTTTGATTTTCATCCTCCAAAATTCATAGTCATAGTCAACACTATCAAACTTATTTACAGAAAATCTTAGGTCACCCATAGTGTTTGCTCCCATCGAAACTCTAACTTGAACTCTAATACTAGTTGTTAGAAAAATTAGGCAGTCTCCCAACTATCCTGGTACAAGCACACACGTGACAACAGACCCTAATAAAAAATATATTTACAGTTACAGAAGAAGCAAGCACAAATACAAAGTAATAAAACAACAACAAAAGAATAAAGGAGGGATAAACATTTAGTCATTCAATGATAGCACGATGATTTATGTCCAGGAGTTTCTAAGCCAAAAGAGATTCGTTATATCCGCGAGCATCACTAACTCTATTATAATGATGCCTCACATAAGGCCTCCCATGCTCACTTGGGGAACTCTCTTAGTTTAGTTGCTCTCTTTTGTCTCTCTAATCTTCACTCAAGTAAAAGACACACCCTTTACACTTTCAGACACTCTTCTTTCGTCTAAAGGGTAAGATTTACGCACCCTTTGCAGCTTTACTCATTCCTCTCTTGTCTAAGAGGGAAAGACATACTCTTTGGAAATTTACATACTTATCTCTTGGCCTAATAGAAAAATGCCATCCTTTTTAGCCTCACATGCTCCTCTCTTAGTCTAAGGGTAAGATACCTCAAATGAGGCTTACATTAATAAATGTATGCACACTCAAAACTAGAGTTATTAGGCAAATAGGGACAAAACCGTTAGCAAAAAAATCTTTATTTTGGGTCTCCTTGGCAGCTACCAAGAGGCCCAGCATTCACCGAGCAAATGCCACTGATGGCCTTGCATGCTTAAGGGCTGGCCGCCGCGAGCCTCCCGAGACAAGTTTGATGATCGTCTGTTCCCCTGACAAGCTTGGGTCTTCATGTGTTACCTTTGCTCAAACGTCGTGATGTTTTGTGTACCTTCAATGCTCTAAACTCAATCCGATAATCCTGATTGTGTTCATGACTCTTCACTCAAACCGATCATCATTCTTGATTATCTGTGTCTCGCGTCGTCTTTAGTCAAAATCTGATATATCTTAGTTTCCATATCCAACATGCAATACTAAAATAAAGTATTAAAGAGAATTTGCGACTGGGATGAGTGGTGGTTGAATATTTCGATGTTGAGACCACAAGTATCCACCGAATATATCACAGATGGTACCAGATGATTCTCCGTGCCTCTATAGTGTGTCATTCCCGAGTTCATAGTGTAGTAATTGTACTATGTTTGATGCCGGTAGACCTTACCCAGCATCGAATCTAACTATGTGGTTAATATTTACATAGTTAGTGATTGGAACCAGCTTTTAGCACTAACAAATGAGAAGTTCTTGTGCAAAGAAAGCTAATTGCTAAGGTTATCTACAACTTAGTGTCGTGGAACACTTGTGAGGTATATGATAAAATTGTAACAATAAAAAAATTAAACCACAAGTTATTCAAAATTGTACTTGCAAAAAACTGTCATTATTGCCACATGGATTATTGAACTCCAATTATTAAACTGCCGTATAGATAAATCTGAAGTCATACTTTCGGAATTACTTGAAAGTTTCCTAGCCATTGGAGTGAGTGGCCCACCTCATCCCCATGAGCAACCCCCGCCTATCAGAGGCCAGCTTCAGATTGCACCATCTCCCAAGCCCACCAATTGCCGCCAGTCCGATGTGGCACGTCAATTCTCACCACCTCCACCTTAATAAACATCTCTCCTCCTCTCCTCCTCTCCTCCACTACAACCAGTAGCTTCTACTCCAACCAAGTACGGCTCTTGGACAAAGAAGAAGAAGGAAAAACCACATTGATCCGCTGAGGAGAGGAACACATGGCTTCCCTAGCAGCAGCAGCGAGAGCCCTAGGGCTGTCGGAGATGGTCGAACGAAAACCCGGTTTGAGGGGCGGTCGCCGGAGGGCATCATCATACCCGGTGAAGGTGGTTGCCTTGTTCTCCAAGAAGAAGGCCCCTCCGAAGGCCAAGCCATCCACTGTCTCTCCTCTCGACGACGAGCTCGCCAAGTGGTACGGTAAGTATATGTATATACACATACTTGCTGCTGTAACAACACCCTTCTATGTCCGAGTCCGTAATGTTAAAACTTCAAATGGTGTTGCAGGGCCGGACAGGAGGATCTTCTTGCCGGAAGGACTGCTCGAAAAGTCCGAGATCCCCGAGTACTTGAACGGAGAGGTTCCCGGAGAGTATGTTTCCTAATTCCCCCTCTTCTAATCTCTGATTAATTTACGAGGTTTTTTTTTTTCATTTATATGCTGATGCATTGCATGGCTTTTGAATAACTAATGCAGCTATGGTTATGATCCATTTGGACTAGGCAAGAAGCCCGAAAACTTTGCCAAGTACGTCTTACACTATCTTACACTTACGTTTTTCTTCTTTAATTGTTGATAAAAGTCAAACTTTAATACCGGTTGATTTTGCACTTTGACACTCTATTACCCTATCGTGTCAAAATGTTCGACTATGTGACATGAATTTCTCTACTTGATAAATTTTTTTTTTTGACATAAATACTCATATGTAATTAAGAAGAAAAAATGCTTACAAATTATCTATTGAAAATAAAAGTTTAATTTAATTGTAATATTTTTCAAAAAAAATAAATTTAATTGTACTTGAGGGAATTTATGCCAAAATAGTTGTGTGGAGTGTCAATGGTTAAATATTTTCAAACCGTATGATAATGAAGTGCCAAATCAGTTAATGAAAGGTATTAAAGTTGACTTTCACCTTAATTGTTTGTGCTGTGAATGTTTTGACCAGCCCGAGTTAGTTTGTTATGCATGTATATAACGAAACCATTCTATTAATCTTTATGATGTGTAATGTGTCATTGATTAATTAAAGGTACCAAGCGTACGAGTTGATACACGCGAGGTGGGCTATGCTTGGAGCTGCAGGCTTCATCATACCCGAAGCCTTCAACAAGTATGGTGCCAACTGCGGCCCCGAAGCTGTCTGGTTCAAGACAGGAGCCCTTCTACTTGACGGCAACACATTGAATTACTTCGGCAACAACATCCCAATCAACCTCGTGGTCGCTGTCGTGGCCGAGGTTGTCCTTGTTGGCGGTGCCGAGTACTACAGAATCATCAACGGCTTGGTACGTTTGAGGATCAAACTCGAAATCTCTTTCGCACTTAACCAACTCCAACTGAGCATTTTTTTGTGCGTGGGGTGAAATGGCAGGATTTGGAGGACAAGCTTCATCCGGGTGGGCCGTTCGACCCGTTGGGCCTTGCGAAGGACCCGGACCAGGCGGCCATATTGAAGGTGAAGGAGATCAAGAACGGAAGGCTGGCTATGTTTTCGATGTTGGGGTTCTTCATACAGGCCTACGTCACAGGGGAAGGCCCAGTGGAGAACCTCGCCAAGCATCTCAGCGACCCTTTTGGGAACAACTTGCTCACTGTCCTCGGTGGATCCGCGGAGAGGGTCCCAAGCCTCTAAGATTTTACCAATCCTCCCTCCATCTGCTTTTGTTCCCAATGTGTTTCTCTTTGGCGTCCAAGATCAATGCAGTGTACATCTTGATGATCTTGAGACATCTCCTTTGACCATTGACGTGGCCACGTCCTATTTATTTGTGTTTGTCGACCTAGAATAAGTTCGAATCTTAACAATAATTCTAGTGGTCGATAGTGCTAATTCTAAATGCTAGAGGGTCGTATCCCAACAAAATTTAACCTACTTCTAGAGATTATCATATTATTAGTTGGGAGTATGTTGATGAATTGAAAAAAGCGGAAAACAGCCGAGGATTAGTATGTAGTGATTTTTCTAATAGCGATCCGAACGGGAGGTAAAGAGAGAAAAATTGTGAGAGAAAGAGAGAGAAGAAATAGATAGATCTGGTGTGGAAAGTTAAAAAAAAAAAATCAGTAGAAAAGTAAGATATATTACTGAGATGACATTGAAAAGACGGTTTGGAGGATCAAATACATGCAATATGGTTGTGTAAGCAACTTGAGTGATAATGTCGTGGTTATTTTATGTTCATTTGTATAATTATAGGTTAATTCTTATCTTCTCTATCACAATAGAATCACATCACTTAATCTGATATAAAAAATCAAATGTTATGTCCATTTTACAAAAGTGTATGAAGGTGTTGATCCGATGTAAAAAAATGTACTCGGGTGCAGAAATGTGCCATCCCACCAATTAATTGGGAATGCGTTGTAAACCGTTGGTAATTTCAAAATTCAATGATATTCTTTGGTTATAAGTGATGATTTTGTTCATAACAGTAGAACATTTACTTATTTTTTTCCATCTTAGAACATCCAAAGTTCAGAGTTTATATCAGAATTTTAACATATTGATCACATGTTATACGTTAATCACATGTTAAGAGTAACCTTCAATTATATGATGTAGTTTGTAAGTGATGATATTGTTTATAACAGTACGAAAAGATGCCGATCATATGACTTGAGGTATGGAGCATTACGAGTGATTTAGATTGATATGGTGTTCGAGGATAGGGGTGAGCAGCCGGACCAAATCGGACCGAAAAGCGAAGCAAGCTGGATAGGTTTCTATTTTTTTGCTAAACCGGATCGGACTGTACTCGGATCCGGGTTAGAACGAAACCAGAGTGGTTGGTCCGGTCCAAACCGGAAAACCATCCGCATTTGATATCACAGATAACAACCGAGACTACTTAAAGCAAACAGGTTATGGGCTTGAAACTTGAACTAACAATCCATTCCAATATTACAATATTCCATTATAGAGGCAGATTTGTATTGAAATAAATAAACGTGACAAGAACCAATTAAAAAGGAACCACGAATGAGATGATTTCAAGCTTTGGGAGTTATTCGGTGAAACAATTAAACAGCGACATGCACAAGAGAGGAAGCAATAAAGCAAGCAGAAACAGAGCAACCGAAAACATACGGATTGAAATAAACAATAAAAAAGATTGAAATAAGCAAAACCCACCCGGAAACCTAAACAACCAAAAACATACGCACTCTTGAGTTGAGTCTTGTCTAGACCCGGGTCTATCCTCACTTGCACCTCATCGGATTGACGCTGCCGCCCGCCGCTAGGAAGATTTGTTTGAAATTAGGGCTTCGGCTTTGGCTTTGACTTTGACCTATTGAGATTTCAGTAGTAGGAATCCTGTGGGTGTCGGGGAGGGAAGGAGAAGGACTATGGAGGGCCAAGGTCTGGGCTTTATTTTTTTTTTTGGTGGTAAGGTCTGGGCTTTATTAATTACTCGTTGTTGGGTTTTTTATTTAATCACTGGCAAATTTCCGGTCCGTCCAGGTTTCACCAAATAAAATTGGAACCGGGCCGGAACTGGAATGGACTAGTTTAGCCTTTGTCCCGGAGCAGCCCGTTTTTTTTTGTTTGGTTTGGTCCGGTTTGACGGTTTCTAGTTTGTTTGTTCACCCCTATTCAAGGATGTTAGGAAAATCAACCAAGTTAAAAAACAGAGGCCTAAAGATAAACAAAGAAGCAACTAAACATTGAGCTATAAGGATCAGTGGTCGCTAACCCCTAACGATTGTAGAGATAAGCAGTCGAGCACCTTCTAGCGACCCTTGAAGGTTGAGGTTAGGAGGTTTGCTTTTTGAGACCCTAGCAGTCGCTAGGTTAACGAGTGCTAGGCCTTTAGCAGATGTTAGGGGCACAAGCAATTAAATTTTTTCATGGACTAAAATGCCCTTGGTCGTCCAAAATTCTAGTATTTGGCTTGTTTCTATAAATACCATGTAAAACTTTCTCTTGCCAACAGAGAGTCATGATAAAAATACCTATCACCGAAGAAAGAAGAGAAAACAAGGATAACGTCGAAGAAGGACAAGGCCCTACCATTGTGCCCGCTAAGTCAGGAGGACAAGGCGCCGACACTATCATCGAAGCTGGGGAGTTAGGAGGACAAGGCACCGTCGTTTTCCCTCCTGCCGTCAAGGCCACTAGTTGTGAGCATGAATTTAATTAGGGTTTGAGAATTCTTTTTTGAGAATGTATTTTGGGGAGAGATGGTGTTTTTGAACAATTATAAAAATTAAGTGATTAAAATTGATATTTATAATTTGTGCTAACTCATATACCAACTGAGTAAAAATGTGTAATGCCATGCTAGTCATTAGCAAAACAACATTATTCAAATTTCTGTCAAAAAAATAACTTCAAGACTAATTTGATTTAGGACCACAACTATATTGCAAAAAACTTATAATCTCATAACCATTTATAAATTTTTTCCTATTAACTAAGCAAGTGAACAAGATTGACCAAATTGGTTAAAACTACCAACCAAAAAAAGCAAAAGGAGATAAAGTGAATGTAAGTAGAACTCCGTTATACAGATTGTGTAAAATTGTGGTCTCACTTAAATTTTAATGTGGAGACTATCACAGTCAACGAAGACGCTCTCCATGCAATGGACCCATTACGGACCCAAGTTGCTTCCCTTCCCTTTGAAGATGCAGTATTCTTCCCACAAAATTGGCTCTGAGTATAATAAACTTTGGTCGCAGTGGGCTATTACTTATGAAAGACATTGAATGAGGCACTGGACAAATATTTTTAACTAAGGAAGATGAGTGATTTTTGGATTATGTTATTCTGCCATTCAGACGTCGAAACAAACTGTTATCATGAAGACATCGAGTAAAGAGAAAAAAGCAGAGATTGGATCGTGATCTCAGCAGTAAGTTCGTTGATCATTATAATTAGGTTTGTCATTTTGATATTACTTAGTTTGTCATTTTGATATAACTCCTTATGTCAATTAGATATAACTCAATCTATCATTTAGACATTAGAACATGTTATTATCGTGGAAATACAATCTGGGAGAGAAAAATAAAGATTAGATTAAGATCTCTCAGGTGGGCTCATCGATCATTGTTGGAATTTTATTGATCATTTCAGAGTCGTGTTTCTATCAACATCATCAGTTCTAGAATCCTAGAATATAACATCTTCCCTCTGTGACATTGCTCTTTGTCGGCATCAATTTTATGTAGATTGGAAAAAAAGAGTAAGGGAGAAGAAGGAAAGTGGAAGAGAAAGGAAGAAGAGAGGAAAGAGAGAGAAAAAAAAAGATGAGAGAAAGAGATAAAGGGAAAGTAAAAAGAAGAGATGGATAGATGGAAGAGATGGAGAGGAAATTACCGAAGAAAGAAAGGTAAGTGAGGAAGGAAAAGAGAATATGGATGACAAATGATTTAAGAGAGGTAAGTGAGGAAGGAAAATAGAATATGGATGACAAATGATTTAAATATCCCGTGAATCTCATGTGTTAAATTTTCTTTGTCAAATTTTTAATACACTGGAAAACGCGAATCTATTTTCACAAGAATCAAGATAAGCCTAGTAGGTCCAACACCTATTCTGATATCATAGATTTACAAATCATATTAGATAAAATGTTCACTCTTACCAAGTTAGTTTTGCTTAATTAATAAACTTTCTACTTACAAGGCAACTTTAATATGTTTGGGCCAAAATATTAGGAAACTTCATTATGCTTAGACCAAAATATTTGGCAACTTCATTATTCTTAGACCAAAATATTATCCAATTTACATTTTCGTTCAACAATTAATGTAACAACTAACAAATAAAGGAAAGATTATTAGCTAACTTGTATATAAGTTTGAAGTTTCTGATGTTTCAGACAAGAATGATATACTTCTGACAATAAAGATTTGAAGGTAACATTTTTTTTTGTCTAATCAAGCAATTTAGTAAATAGTTGAAGATTATATACTACTGCATATCTTTGTGACATGTCTATGTTGTAAATTAATTAACTGGGAAACCAATACATCTATATATCAAAGTTTATTGCAGATTAAAAGTGAGATAAGATGCAGAGTTCTGATATACATGACATAGTAATAGTGAGAGGTGGAATATGTGGTCTTGCTACAGCACTTGCCCTATATAGGTAATTTGATGACTATCATCCGCTTATCTTGTTTTTGTTACTCTTTCATTTGAACTTTTAGTCTTCTGTACAAGAAAGTTATTTTCATTTTCGGTTTAGTGCCTTCATTCATGAGAATTATATTGAAAAACATAAGTAAAGTAAAGAAAACTTTAAAGAAAAAAAATTCTTCATTTATTTGAAAACTTTTGGAAATTTGTCTATGAAGTGATAACTGTATAACATTTATCACAAGAACACCATGATTTATTTGAAAATCCTCTAAATATAATGAAAAAATCATGGGGCGAACTCTAAAAGATATCTAGTAGTACAAAAATAATAGTGGCAAAAATATATTCACAGTCATTTCTCGTTATCTTGAGTTACTATGCTCTCGTAAATTTATTGTATATTATGTTTACTTACAATATATCTATTTTCTCTCCCTGTTGACTCTCATTTTGCCAAAGAATATGTAAACTAACGACATAAAAAGTGTACAATTTCTGAAATACAAGAATAAATTTTGATATTTTGTAATTATGATTATATTTTCTTTAAAAAATGAATGTATAGATAATTTATGACTCGACAATATAAAAATTTATTATAAAATTTTAAGATTTATTCATATCAATAAGATATACATGTATTTCTCATAAACATAAAAAAATAAATGTATTTTTAATAAATCTTAAGAATTTGATTTGTATTATCAATATTAACAAAACATATTTTTTAGTGACAAACATCCATAAAAAATTGAATATTAAGCACTTGGTTTAGAGAAATTCAATATATGATTTTTAAGAAGTTTTTCAAGATGCATACGAATGAAGACAAAATAT
>SOPF01026421.1:0-15915 GCA_012979155.1 Hypericum perforatum | reverse complement strand
TGCAAGTCACAAACAGCCAGTCTGCAACGAGCCTTGATGAAGAAGGAAAATCGAAAAAGAAAATTCAGTTTCATGGAAGGGGAAGAGGAGTGGGGGCTGTGCCAAAGGGTCGAGTACCTGCAGGGCCTGGGTGGACGGGGTCCGGGTTTGATGTCGATGGGAGAAGTTAAGAGCACATCGTTCAAACTTTTCTTAGTTTTTGGCGTCCCATAGAAATTGTTCGTTATCCTCGTCTCCTTCCCTTCATGTCACCAACTCTGTTACTTGTATTCATTCAATTGTCTACAGGTTAAGGTCAATGATATGTCTGATTGCAGAAACTTTGGCTCCGTTAATTTGAATGTTCAATGATCACCCAATTTCCTCAGTTATGGTCCACTAGACGTTGTGCCTTTTCTCAGCTTATCCGGTGAGTAGATGTCATGATCTTCTGCGTTGCTAACAGGTTCGACGATCTTCTTCCCATGTTTGAATGCTCGAATGAAGTGTTTCGGGTGCAGATGGAGAACTCTGCACCTCAATTCTAGGAGAACTGCTGGCCTGATTAAGGTTCGCTCTACTCTGTATCGATGTGAAGTTGTGCAGTACAAATCAGGATTGCATTATGGTACTCGATTTTTTAGTCTCTGCTGCTTAGTGATTGGAAGAAGGTGGGGAGGAGTATTGTCCTTTGTTTCTAGTGCCTATAATTGAATCCTTTTTAAAGCAACCAACTAAGTAGACAGTGATTGTCCAATCAAACCAAGTGTTTCAAAATATCATTGTATTTTATTAAGAATAAATATTAGACTGACTAATTTATGTTTGCAAAAAAATTATCTACGGTTTGGGCAGTGACTGAGAGGGTGACCAATTTTAGGAAAGGGAACAGTCGCGGGCCTCGAGGATAAGGTCAATCTGGTTGCGGAACTGACACTTCGAACTAACCCTGTCTCCAATAGAATCATAACCGTACTATGAACAGATAGTAGTTCAACAAATATGACGTCTTTCTTTCCCTTAAAACAAAATCTTTTTAAAAATAAGTATTATTTGAAATTTTTCATCAGCATTCAAAAAGTATACCAAGTTTATGCAATGATATCTCCCTGACATGTTGTTACCATTCTCCTTCTAATTGTTAGTATTTGTTTGGGCCATTCCTATTTTATTCATCAGAATTGAGGCTGCCCTACCCTCTACTAGGGAATTTTGAAGATTGAGGTATGGTTAACCATTTCGAAATTCAAAAAGATTTGAACTCCGCCATGTTAATGTTATTTTACTGTTCCATGTCTGATCGTAGTTCAGACTTCAGAGAATTGTAAATGGCGAGGTCGGTCCTTGTCTACCTTGCCATTTATCGGGGTGTTGAAACAACAGAGAATCATTTATTCAGTTGTTGTTTTTGTAAGAGTACGGCAATATCAATTTTGTAAAGCACAAGTCCATTTTATATAAGTTATAAATATTATCCTTTATATTCTACTTAAAAAAAAATACTTCATTAACCTGCAAGTCGCTACATGCAGAACAGGGTCCAACTCCATCGTTGCTAGCAGATATTTAATCAAATAGTTTCTTTCATCCAAATCACATGGTGTATTAATAAACTTAAAATCAAGTAATTATATGAATCATATTGTTTCTTAAATGATGTTAATGAGCATTTGGCTTGGTGGCATAAGCGTTGATTAGCTTCAATGAAGTCAAAGTTATGATCCGAAACCAAATAATTTTGATTAGAAATATCCAATAAAGCAAATAAGTATTTACCTTTCAAAAAAAACTTATTTGAGTTCATCATCACTAGTTGTCATAAATATTATTTTCTAAATTGACATACAATTTTATTGTATTTTACTATAATAATCAAGGCATGTCACAAATATAAATACTTAGATACTTCTACCAAAACAGTATATTTACTTGGTATAAATACTTAATATATACGTTTCATCATCATATATTTACTTTTTTTGTAAGTACGTAATTTGTTTTATTTATACGGCCTCGCATCGAGAAAATCTCTATGTTAACTAATTTATGAACAAGAAAAATTATGAAATATAATAAAATTCTTTCAAATCGATCATTTTCAAAGACTATAACTCAAATTTTTTTTGTCAAAACTACAATCACTAGTTGCTAGATTCTAAATTTTTTTATCTAATTGTTATTTGGTCGTATTACATTGATATATTTATAATATACGTAATCACCGTGATTCGATTTCGGCAAGAACTTTGAGCTTTTGACTGAGTCGTATCAGTTAGTTGTTTCATTTATGACTCGTCCTATCGCAACTTTTAACTCTTGTAGCGTACATTTCGCTGGCTTTGTTGGTTACACCTGAAAGGCTATTGTTGTTGTTAGAACAAGAGGATAACCATTGAATTCTATGGCAAAAGAACAAGAAAATGCATTCAAAAATGAGGTTTCTATTTTTAATTTCATTCTGGGTAGAGAATTTCGAATCTATGGTTTCATCGATTAGGAAATGTCAGGTGCGACCTAGTGGAGAGTTTTCAACCACCACGTGAGTACTAGATTCATAAAATTTAGTGAGTAGGGCAACCTAATTTTTTGAAAATTTTGATTTTAATTTTACAGGTAGATAAATTTTTAGTATGATAAATTTATAATTTTAGTAAATGCATATATTAAAAAATTATATAGTTATCAAACAAAAAAAATTATCTCACAAATTTTCAAGTCCCTCCCCCCTGGTGAGCATACTTCTATTTATTTGGCTAGAAAAATATTCTTTTTCTTTTTAATATAGGAATGAGACTGGTTTTATGTAATTTTGAGTTGTGGATGTTTGCTGAGTCTAATTTATAAGTAGTACAAAGTATGTGTTATTGTAGAAAAATACGATATGAAAACACATTTTTCTAATTAAAATTACTTAGAGTTTGGCAGTTGCCGGGCAGGCCTGCCCAGATCTCTGGATAGCTTCATTAGATTATTAGGCTCTTCTGCTCATAATGTAGTACGAATTATTAAAAATCACCCCTAATTAAGGGAAGATATTGTTAATTTTTAATCCCGATTTGCTCCTCGTTGCGATATAAAATGAATGCTTTCCTTTTTATCAGTAAATAATACTTTTCTATCACGATAGAAATTGTAATACCCTTCTAAGTTAGCCATGTGGCTTGGTATGCTTTTATCAATAACAAATTGACAAATGTATTTATTCACTTTCAAATATTAAATGAGTTGGATAAATATTTAAGAAAATAAAATCAAAATATTGCAATGATATATCTCAAGTAAAGCCATACAAAAGTCATATGCTTTTTGCTCCATCTAGATACTTTTTTCAAAAGATTCATCAATTCTAAAAAAATAAAATATCTCTATAAGCATCAAAATTGGTTACAAAGTACTAAATATAAAAAAAAAATCCATGTAACAACACATATGAAGACAAAACGAAATTAGGCCAAAAAAAGAGAAAAAGCTAAACTACAAATTTATTTACTTGTCCTTTTTTATATAATTTAAAATTGTATTCCTCCTCCTCGGTGTTCATTAGAACAGTAAATTTTAAGAAGTATTAACGCTATTAAAATTGATCATACATCGCATATAATTTTCATATGGTCATACTTAGGAGAATTAGAAAAAAAGATATCAAAATCAAAATAGACTTCACATTACACGCTGGTTATTTCTTAATAAAAATGTTAATTTAGAAAATGATTTCTCTAAAATAATAGCATTATAATATTTTAATTTTGTTTTCTTAAAAACTTATCCAACTCATTTAATTTTTAAAAGTAAATAAATACTTTTTTCAATTTGTTATCGATAAGTATATACCAAATCATGATGTAATTTGATACGTAAGAATTATCATAAAATTTCTTTCATATGGACGTTTTAAAGAATTCTGATTATTGACATAAAGACGGTAGGTGCCCATAAATGGACTTGAAATAAAATGAATTGTCTCCCTCACGTATATTAGGACCTGAAAAGAAAATTTGCATTCAACTGAATGGATGACGAAAACGAATAAACAGTTCCAACTCGAAAATTATTTATGATTCTATTGCAAATTTGTGCATGTGGGTGGGCCAAGAAAGGCCCCATGTCACGTTTATTGCATTTGGGTTTTCTGTTGAAAATTATGTTCTAATCGTAGCACAGGAGGCCTATTCGATAAAAAGATTTTTAGTTCAGAGTGTATTGAATGTTACCAAATTTTGTGATATATAGTTGGATAAAAAGTGATACAAAATGAAATTTAATCAATTATGTTATAAGCAGATCAACTCATGATTAACATTTAATTTAAATTTAATAAATATCATGAATTTGTATTTCAAATTGGTAAACAATTTGAGTGGAAACATATTTTTTAATTTGATCCGACTCAAATTGAATTTGAAAGTATATTCATTATTTGTATATCAGGTGAATTGAAAGAAAAAAAAAACTGTAATACTTGTTCCCTTTTCACGTTATTGTCCATTTGAATGATGTGGAATTCAATGAATGCAAGTCTTGAATGGTGATATTTGGTTCAGCGTGGTCGTCGCCTGCCAAAATTTTATGGTACGCACCAAAGAGGTGAAGCTACTTCAATCATCACGCTGTTTTGTGCACTTATGATGGAATAGGTGTATGAAAGATAGGTGTCACTTCTGTCGTACATGCATTTATACAATTATTTTCAAGATTTCTTGTCTTTATTTTGAAATTTTATTTAATAGTTATATGCATTTTTTATAAAAAATTTGATCAGATCAAGTTTTTCACAGTAAAGTTAAGGTTTAGTAAAGCGACGACTGAAGACCATGGTTTTAAATATTGTCCAACCATAACTGATGGTCAATTCTGGTTCGTTTTCACCCTAAGTTCAACATCAGAATATATTGGTGGTCAATCATGTTGGTTAGGAATTCATCAATTAGAAAATAAGATTACATAAAGAATATGATGATAAAATATAACGTAATTCGGTTTAATATTTAGATCTATGGAGAGAAAAAATATTTGTTGGTGTTAGTTACGAGATACAAGGTCATACATAATCTTAGGATAAGACGTCATTATACAATAGACGAATTTTTATGGCACTTGAAATCTATTTAGATCAAAATAAGAGTCCAAATTTTTTTCTAAAAAAAAAGAAAATCATCAAAAGGTTCTAGGACCCCGATGACCATTGGATCTTAAAACAATCTCGGCCCTAGTTGTCGCCAGGTTGATGGTGGGTGCCAATCAACCTCCTCTTTTCCTATTTTTTTCGCCATAACTCAACAATTTCTACTTTGGCGAAAAAACATCCCGTAGACGAAACACAGTTTCACCCGAACTTCAACAAATTTCACCTTGACAAAATTTGCCCCATGAAAAACAATGAGATCCTGCAAAACTAACTTTAATTACTCCATCTCGAACCGTAGATAACCACAATTAATAAGATCATCTCAACTTTCTCCATCTTTTTGTTCAATCATTTGGAGTCAACTTCCAAAATCAAGCAATTCTCGAACTTGCTTGACCTATTCCCTCCAATCTCCATCAAACCTCAACTAGCGAGCTCACCTAAAGTAACCTTGCGATCAATGACCAGCATGGACTCATTCGCTCAAGTTAGAGTTATAATCAGCATAACACTTGTGATATTCGCCAACAACATGGACTCATTTTCTTAAGTTAGAGTTATAATCCAATTCTCGCAGGAACTAAATAAGAAATTTAAAAACGATAATCTATTGTCTTTTTTTTCAAACTTACATCAACCTTTCTGAAGTCATAACAAATTATGGTATATACCAAAAGAAATTAATTCTATTGTGATCCTTTGTCCTTGCAAAGGGTAAGTAAATGGAATCAACCACAAGAGGTCCTGAATTTCTGATTCAAGTAGATTTTACATAGACATCATGACATATGTTAATTTTGTGCTATCTGTTATAGACAAGATATAACCGGCCGTTCCCATCGACCACATCATGATCATACGTCATTTATTACATGGTATACCATGCCTCCCTCCCTCTAAAATTTCAAATGGCGCAAAATTTCGCATTATTAGTGTTCAAATATCGAGAAGTTAACTAATTCTCATTTAAATCATATAAATTGAAACAAATCTCTCTCCAAATTGAGCGTGTTCTCAATACTATAACTCACATTGCTCCCCATAAGCGTTACTATTTTTTTCTTAATTATCTACATAAATGAGTAGATAAATATGCCAAGATTATTTTTTGCGTTTTCGAATGAAAATGTTATAACTAAATTTCCAGTGATTTAAGGCGTTTCCACAAAAATTGTGATAATTTTGCGTTTCGATGAAGGGCACTATGCAGTTGCCTTTTCAGCTGAACATATCGTTGGCTAACCTGAGAGGATCAACCTAACTTGGGTAGCAGGACATTCTTGGGAAAACGAACAACACAATGATATGGTAGGGAGAATTCCAATAATATTCTTATTCTCTGTTTTTCATGATTAGTTATCTCAACAATATTTTTAGAAGTAAATTTTTAATAGAGTGAAAATTTACACCATAGATCTTTTATATATTTACATTTTTTTGTGTTGTTAGATTACAAATTTGTGGACAGTTATCTCAGTATTTACTATATTGATTAGATCATATTCAAATTTTGCAACAATCAATTCACGTTAAAATTGACAGAACCCTAATCTATATTCATATTACATAACCGTGCCGATGGTGATGCTCCATTGGTTGGTGCTCGTCAGGGTGCGAAGGAGTTAACTTCTTGTTAGGTTTAGTGTTGTAGAGACTTCACAGACTGGGTTTATTATTGTGGACTCCATAGACTTGGGTGTTATTCGATCAATATCGATATCTCCAAGACCAAATGACTGAATGAGGACCTCAAAACAGCCGAATAAACGGACAAAAAAGAGAGAAGTACATGTGCCTCTCCTAAAAAATACCATGACTTAGAATCCTTTGTGTCTCTCTAACTACGTGCAAGTTCGTTAGAAATTATTTTGTGGCTTTCAAACTTGTGTAAATTTTTTTGTTTAAATAAAATTGATAAATTAGCAAAAATATTAGAATCGGGTAAAATACTTTATTTGACTTCCCTGATATATGCTCACGGAATTTCATGTGTTATCTCACATTACGCGACGACCGATAATTCACTCACATTAGACACTTGTCGTTCTAATCGCCAGTTGGTGCAATTAAAATATTTTCGTTATTTGAATGGCCGAATCTGATCCAGAACATCCAAGACATTGTCCAGATCTTGTCGTACATTATAAAACTATATTAAGCCTTAAATAATATATTAGTTTCATCGATCAAACTAGTAGCAATCTTTTTCGAAAAATTAACTAGTAGTAAAATTATTATAATTTAATTAATAAATTTCAAATTGGAGTCTTTGTGAACAAATTATCATTACATACTTTGTCGATACAACTTTAATACTTTTTAAAATTATTATTTAAAAAGCTTTCTCGCTGTTGAAGAAGGTTTTCAGGTCGATGGGATCTTACTAAAAAGCGCCTTTGGGGAAAGAGAGAACGTGAAAAGCCAAGCTCTAGTTCTTATGTTGCAGGAAATTATTGACATATTATACGGCACCTTCGGAAAAAAAAAATCGGAAATAAAATTGGGTTTAATGCATCAACTTTTCGAACAAAGGTTAAATCGTTATATTATATTAGATGCTAAACGAATCAACGGAAAATAACTTTATTGGTAAACACAAAGCGTACAATGTTAGCAGAGTGGACGAACAAATTTTTTTTTTATTGAGATAATGTATTAATTGCATATGGTAATTGTAAAATTTCTTAATCAATCCAAAATTTTACTACAATAAATTTATGAATATTTTAACTTACAAACAGCTTACAGGATTGTAACTGACAATGAAGTAAACTCATACATTTCAATTTTACTAAACACGTGGCAATGATATTAAGAAGTTACAAGATTAATTCCATTGAATAAGATACAAAAATATTTATATTTAACCAAAAATATTTTCTTCCTAAATCAAGTGACCAAGTACAAAATACATGATACTATTATACCATATTAGATCATGTATTCAACGGATAACCTTAAGAGGATAAAACATGGTTTAGAGAGGACTCTCTTTTTTAAGATCCCCAGCAAACCTTACCATAGATTATCCCTAAAAAAAGTCAGGTGGGCAAAGGGTGATGGCCTTATTGGGGTAACGTGGGAGTCACAATATAATCCCAACAAACCAAAAACGCAAGACAGTTGCATGGTGGCCAGGGGAAGGAGCGTGGTCATATCGTCATCTTCTTTGTCAATTCCCAACATTAAAATATATAATATTATAGTGAACTTTTAAAAAATTTGCAAGAAATACTATTATGACGCGCGGAGAAGCAGAGAAAATGGTTTGGTAAAATTTGAATCAAAATCATTTAACTTCTTACAATACCTTTTAAAATAGTAGATTAACTAATGGAAGTGAAATTATGAGTTATGAAAGAAAAAGTTCTAAAGGATAAACAATTATAGTTCAATATTCTATACTCGAGCACGGATCACAATAATATAAAATATAAATAAAATTCAATCAGTGAACTTTATAAATATATCACATAGAGAAATCAAAAATTTGAATAATTTGAATATAAACATTAAACAACTCCCGTTACCCAGATCAAACACAAACCGGCCATCCCCTTTAGATTTACTGTAGCATTGAACTTTAAAAAATTCCCTCTCAAATCAAAATGTGACCGATATATATATTATCCTTCACGGATCCGGTTTTCTCGCTATCTTACACCCTATCCCCTACTTTAGTCTTCTCTTCCAGCCCTCTCTCTCTTACAGGCATAGCTTCTATGCTTAGAAGATTTTATTTCACTTTAGTATCAGTATATCAAGTCCTTGTCACGCTCTAGTTTCTTCTCTCACACTGGCTCAGAAACCCTTTTGTCTCACTAACTCCAAGTCACCAAACTCACTTGTTGTTTCAGTCGTATAGGAAGAGAAGAAGAACCCATAAAGAGAGGACATGGGAAGAGAATATTGGCGTTGGAGGAGGAAGCAAATGGAAGTAGACCAGAAAGTGGAGGAAGGACGAAGAAGAAGAAGAAAAGGGGAGAGAATAATGGAGGAGGAAGAGGAAATTAGAGGGAGAACTGATGGGTTGGCTTCTGGTTGCATGTGTGCTGTATTCCAGTTATTCGATAATTTCCAACTTGTTCCTTCTTCTTCTAACATGGCGCCGTTCAAGGACGCGTCCTTCCTTGTGGAAGATCACCTCTTTCATATCCCTAAAGGTCTCTTCCTTAACTCATTATTGTTTTCAAGTTTCGGGTATTAATTTTAAAAATATGTCAAATAATATATTATATATGAAGTAATTTATGTTAATGGAGTGAAATTTAAGTGTTGTGGTTGATTTAATGAGTTTCAGGAACCGAAGCGCCGAGGAACAGCTTGGAACTAGAGGATCCTTCGTTTCCAATTCCAACGGGAAAAGAGAACAAGACTAATTTAGATATCCCAGTAAGTTGATTAACTTTAATATATTTTTTATTAAATCTTTTGTAATTATCATATCTATCGTCATTTATTTTATGGGTTTTTGTACAACTTATTCTTGGTCGGGATACTACCAGCCAGTCTTTTCCAACTCCCATTGTAATGCGAGCATTCTGTTAAGAGATTGGACGGTTTATCCAAAACAGTCAATTTCTAATTCATTTCTAATAATTTCCTCTTGTTTTTTTTTTGGCAGATGGGCATTCAAATTAAAACAAGAAAAACTAAGGGAGACCAAAAAAGGTCAACATCGGAATCACTAAAAGGAGGACAGCCAGACTCAGAATCATTGACCAATGCAGATTCCCCAAGCACCAAGACACCAACCTTGGTGGCTAGGCTAATGGGGCTCGACCTCCTCCCCGACCCCTCCTCGTCGCCTTCCTCGGCTTCTCGTTCCTGTCGCCACCGGCCCAATAAGTCGAACAGGACACGCGACGACCCTTCGGGGACGCGGTCATTACCCGAGACCCCGAGGGTGTCTGCGTCGTCCTCTAGGAGGTCAGACGTTGACCACCACCACCGACTGTCTCTCCAGACCAACAAGGAGAACGTCCTCCCTAGCATATTGACGAGGAGAGACCAGAACTTGGTGGAAGGAAAGTGCACTAGCCCCGGGAACTACGCGAGGCAGATCGTGAAGCAGGTGAAGGAGAGCGTTAGTAGAAGAGTTGGAATGGATATAACCAACACAGTGAGCGATAGCCGGAAGAAGGCGGTTGGGTCCAAGCTGGGTTCTAGTGCTTCTAGGGTCGCCATTGACGCGGAGAAGCATAGCAAGCTCTCGTCTATATCCGTGCCTCCTTCGAGCAGGAGGCTTCATGTCCAGAGAGGAACAGCTGATGTTATTAGGAAGAAGAAAGAGAAGCCATTTGATAGGCCAAGTACCAGAAGAAATGGTGGCAATAACCTTGAGAAGAAGAAACCCAAGAGGATGATGCCTTTGTCTACTAACTTGGCTCCACAAAATGGCCTTCTTCCTGTCAAGAGAGACCCTACTCCTCCAGCCACTAAAATCCCTCCCAAACAGGTACCATTTTTTATATATTATTATTGAATATTATCGGGTTCTATTTAGTTCGCCAATTTAAGTAATGTACGATTTCTATATTTTATTCTTTTGTTTCTATGTACATATTTTCCCTACTTTAATTATGGGTATCTAATCCAGAAAGTTTGTTTAAGTGGGTCAATTGATGCTTTAGCCACACGCATGGGTGTTGGATGAATAGTTCAAAAATATTTGGAATATAGAGATGATAAACTTAAACTTATTTTTTAATCTCGTACCGTGGTTCTATTTTTTTTTTTTTTAGTGGGTTGTTAATTTTTTTAATGTGACTGATAGGCTCCAAACGATCGATGGATCTCACAGTTATCTAGGTGTTCGAGCCAATGGGACAAATTTCAAGAAACAACGCGGATGTACAACAACAGAAGCAATGCAACATTGAATACCAACATTAATGGCAAATTCAAGCTCAATAATTCAACCTCCGTCGCTCCGATATCCGTAGCAACTAACGTTGCAACGGAAAACGGAGCGGCAGAGTACGATTACATAGCCAGAATACTAAAACGCGTCGGGGTGGAGCGAAATTCTCGTGTATCTTCCACGAGGTGGTTCTCCTCTGCGCATCCACTGGACCCGTCAATCTTCTACTACTTGGAACATTTCACGGATATCGCCACCGCGCACTCGGGTCAACTCAGTCAACGATGCAACCGGAAGCTACTGTTCCAACTGGTTGACGAGATTCTCGTGGATATACTAAGGCCCCACTCGAACTCGAACCCGTGGCTCGGCCCGAGTCTCGCAATTGGGTCTCGTATCGAGCCAGCCCAAATGAAGGGTTCGGACCTGGTGGGCCTCCTTTGCACGACGGTGAGGAGCTTCCCAGCCGTTGACTGCCGTGTACTCGAAGACATCGATGGGCTAATAGACAAAGACATGATTGCCCCAGTGGTGGGCCCAATGGAGCCCAGTTTTAAAGAGGAGGAAGATGGGCTCGTGGGCCAGGTGGAAAGGGACATTTTTGACACTTTGTTACATGAAGTGGCTGTCGTTTTGTGCGGGGTGGACCGAGACGACAGGGCGTTTAATGTTGGGCCGTTGCAGGGAGGAGGTCACATGTTGATGGGCACATCCACGTGATTAGAATGCGTTTATTTTAATATTCTTGTCCCCTTTTGTACATATCTTAGTGCTGCTACATTATTATCAGAAGTTTATAATCTTCTACAAGAACAGAAGTTTACAATCTTAATTTATAGACCATAGCTAATTTCGTAGCTGCAACTCTCCATAATTCACGGGTTATTAACTTAATAAAAAGATTCACAGGTTACGTTTTCAAAACAAGTAAATGGATGGGATTTCCATCCTAGAAGATAATTAAGTCAGGAATCTTTGTACATGGCAACCAAAGGAGTTTATTATTAAATTTTTAATCTTATCTACAGTTGATCTGATAATTTTATAATGGCAGCAGGTTCAATTATCGAATGGAGGGACAGATAAAAGTTACCGTTACTACATTGTCTGTCGCCTGAGCCAGAACAATTAAAATTGTCGCCAATTGTTTTTTAGGATCATAAACAATCTCTGTATATCAGCTCCATAATATGTTTTTCAACCTCAAACTTTTTCCGACCCTATTTATATATAATTTTTCCAATGTTGTCTGTTCAATTCGTAAGACACTAACTCGACACTATTCTAAGGTAATCTGAATTTTTTTTTATTTGGATAAAATCACATTGGTAGGTTCGTAATCTGATCTGAGCTGCACAATTAGTGGATACTCCGATTAGAATAAACATGATATTTGAGATTACATCACCAACCTAAACCCTAGATTAAAGACAAATTAAGTAGAAAGAGTGACAGTTTGTTATTTCAAAATTTAAAGTGATCCATCTCCTCAAGGGCCAGGGGCTGGCTGGCTGGCCTAAGAAAATTAAATACTGACTGTATTCGGAAATTAAAGTATATTTAATAATGAACAGTTAATATAAAATACGAGCATCTAGCACATGATCATCAACAGGAACTGATACTGTTCACTAAATTTTGTATCTCATTGCAAAATCGATACACCCGATGTTCGAGTAAATATATTTTGAATTTAGAGCTTTAATAAAATGGCTAGCACATCTTCTATTCTCTCTGTTCTTCGGTGGCGCTATTCTTTACAGGCAAAATATTTTCACTCTGATACCATAATACGGAGTATTACGTATTTTTGATAAAATATCGTCATTTTTCTTTTTTGTGATAGATATATCTAGTGAAAAAATGCACTGAAGCGTGAATTTGGAAAATTTATATAAAAAAAATAAAATTACATGATATTACAAAAAAGTTAGAAGATATTATTGTGAATTTATATATATTTATAGATACATATCATATAGCATATGAGCTTATTTTGATTTAATTAGATATTTTTAATAAATAATGAAAATACAACAATATTAAAATTTGATATGTCCACCAAGTAAAGTTTTGCATACCCAATGATTTTAAGAAAAACTAGCCTTTACTTCTCGTTTCATCTCATAAAAAACCTAGACCCTTTTTCCTCTATTGTCAATGATTATACTTTTTCCCTTATTTCTTTAACGAAATTGAAAATGACTACTGGGATTCTTAAATCAAGCATCGTGCTTCCATTATTAGGGCTGGAAGAGCGAAAGACCAACAACCAGCCAACTATTTTTTAATAGGAACAACCAGACAATTAATAAAAAATGTAAGGGGATAGCTGAAATAATTGTATTTTTTAATCATATTCTAATATCTATTCTATTACAACATGCTAGAAATCGAACACTGGACTTCCCAAATCCCTCCCCACCCTTGTACCGCTGGACCAAAGTTCACTTGGCTGAAATAATTGTAGCTTAATACCTCAATTCTCTCCGTTTCTATATCCCTTAATTATAGGAACGGCGCCCTTAGACTTTTACCAATCAGTTAATATGTCGCTCGTGGGCAATTAATGCGTGCCGTTTTAATTAAATTCAATAACATTAGAAACTGAATGGACCCCCCTCCCATGCGAGATGTTAAGAATAGTGTGATTTGGATTAAGTGATGGTTCGAATTGAGTTCCCATAGATTGAGTCTTAAAGGGTATTAATGTATAGGATTAGTCTGTGTTTGATCCAAAATTAGCCAATACACCAAACCCACAAAACCGAACAATATGTTATACAAAAAAAAAAAAAACCGAACAATATGTTATACTAAAATATTCACACGGTTCAGAAATTATACTGTAACGAAAATATACAATACACAATCTTACTTAAAAAATCTCAAGATAGAAGTTGGGTCGAAGTCCAACCACATGAACTGATGATGAAAGATACACAGCGGTGTAACATGAGCCCAAACTCTGTTGGTTCAATATTACTAACTTCGGTCGAAGTCCAACAAACTTTCACGTTGAACTAAATTATATGACTCTCATGTCAACAATTTTACACCTTAGACATTATCCCCTAAGAGCATATCAACGTCAAGTACTAACACCTACCAAATCCAAGGGCGAGTGGTTCATTATTCTATAACTGCATGCAACTTTACATTTTGATAGAGCATGGTTTTACAGATTGTACCATTTTTCTCTCTTTCCTGAGACTTTATTTTCGGTAATTAATACTCTGTATAATCATATTTTAATAATTATGTGGTTCTTTAAAGAATGTGGATTTGAGGAATGCCTCTTGATCTCCGGCAATCCAATTGACAAAGCAGTTTCCTCTTCCGACGTCTTGCTGTTGCTTAGGCTTAGGCTTAGGCTTAAACACGTTGCACCTTCCCCCTGATTCGTTTGCTTCCAAGGCATTACACCACACTAACAAGGTACACCAGATAGAGATTAGTGAATCCATTGAATAGATTACAAGGAGATGATTTAGTAATTATGAAATTCATGTCTGAAATTTCGTACTCCTATGAGTTAATTTAACAATTGGAGTCGTAAATGGTATATATTATTATGAAAACTCTACTACTAAAAAAAACCCAAGGCATTTTTATTATTATGAAGTCAACCGACTAGGATTTTTCCCCTAAAATTCAGAATCGAGTTGGATATTATTTTTAAATTGATTATTCGAACAATATTTTTTCTATTTGTAAAATTTGAATATTAGACAAAAGAATTCAATAAATGCAAATATTTTACTATTTGAATTATTAATCTACAAGACCCAAGAGAAAAAAAGAAAGAAAACATTCACCTCTTTGAACAGCCTGGCGTTTTCTTCCAACAAAATTCTTTCCTGGAACGTCCAAACAAATCTAAATTAAATCTCTATGGTAATTTTTTTTTTTGTAAGACCCAGTAAGACTCTTCAATCCAAAGCACATTTTTTGAATTACATATGATCAACAGTCAGTTAGTTACCTTTGATTTCAATTGCTCCAACTGCGCCTCGTATAAATTTACCTGCAACGGTAACTCATCCGTTAGCTACACATTAACTTCCGACTGTGGATCAAAACAGGCAAAAAAAGAAGGCAATTAAGGAATGAAGAGAACGAACCATGGCAAATTAGTGATTAATGATCATGGGTGTCTTTTACCCCAAAAATCAAAATTTGAGCAAATTTCTCATCAGAAAAAAAACTGAGAATTAAAAAAAAGAAAGAAAAACAGTACCTTTCTTGCCCTGATAGTGCTCAAGCTTTTCTCTAGCTGGCTTTCAATGTTTTTTAGCTCGTCAGGAGAGCAAGAGTTTAATTCTCTCCCTAGGAGCTTCCTAATTATGAAAAACGAAATCGCACAAAGGCTACCCAATTAGTAGTACTTCGAAATTAGCCAATTAATTATAGGATAAATGAAGGGTTTTAATCAGAACAATCAACGAAACTGTAGATGTAGTAGATTTACCGCTGCTTAATCTCAAGGAGCTCAATCGTCCTGCTCAAGCAAGCAGTTTCGGCCTTTAATTGCTGCGAGTCAAACTTGACACGGTTACTTACTAGCCAAAGAAGTGATGGGATAGTTCTATGCTATCGGATTATTATTTTTAATTAATTATGACCACTTTAATTAGTTATGATCATACGAACAATTGGACAACATACAAGCTTTTAGGTAACCAAATACTTCAACCATACTTTTGAACAACAATAACACCAACATGTAACCTAGGAATAACTTTCTCAATTCACTAAGTTAGACAACCAAAGATACAATAGAAACTTATGACATTGACCGACAATTTTTGCTTTTTGAATTTTGGAAACTAAGGAATGGGAGATGGTCAAACGAAAGACTTATGTGCTGCCAGCTTCTCCTTAGTTTGAGATGAGGGACAATATGAGTTCCATTTTTTGATGGAATTTTTTTCGTTTCTGGATAGTG
>SOPF01026415.1:0-11963 GCA_012979155.1 Hypericum perforatum | reverse complement strand
TACTGATGCCTCAGAATAGAATGTTCAGGTAGAGCACGATCCAGCCGGCCATGGAGAATATCGCGAATATATGAACCCAAAACAGCACAGCAGCTGCCTCTCTTCCGCAACCTCTCAGGTTTGCAACAGCGCCTGAACAATGCCATAAATGATTACTAGCAGTCCGTTAAATTATAACAGTAAGAATAACTTGTAGCTTTTGGATAACAATCATAGCGCGTTAGAATGTTGCTATGCGTCAAAGCACAGATGCATTCAGCTAGTTTAGAGACGATGGGATAAAAAAAAAATCTTACCAGCTAATACTGATGTAGGCATTGTATGCTGAAGGAGGAGGACAAAGCGAAACATCGGGTTGTCCGCCGGAAGAAAGCCAAGCTTATCTGCCATTGTAACAATGGCAAGACCAGCAGGTGGCACCAAACATAACCTTCCGAAAATAATAGCAGCAGTTGTCCTCACACCAAGTTTCGAATTTCCCGGGCCTAAATGAGGAGTTTTACATTGTCAAAAAATGTGAACAATGCAGAACAAAGTATGTGTGGAAAACAAAAAGCATTCTTTGGTTTCAAGGCTTAGATCATCCAAAATCTGTGATGGGAAACTAAGGATAAGAAGAGCGTACCATCCACCAGGTTGCCTCCTAAAGCAAGTAAAATGCACGGAATCATTGCCTCCCTGGTATTACAGAATCATATAAGCAATCATGAGAAGCAAGGAATGAATTTGATTAGAGAATCATGTTATTGTACGATATAAACATATCCATCAAAATTAATCAAGTTTAACATCCTACATAACATGGTTCTCCACATGCTCTTGGATATAACTGACAAACAAAATAAATCGATTGTTCATCATGTTCACTAGTGATTTACTCTTCACAAGCGACTCTGATATGTAGTTCAGATGAATTACTAAATGTAACAGAATATATATTTATAAGCACTACGAATTTGAAAATGTTGCAACTCTTCTATAATTCAGGTTTTGTTCAACTGGACACTATGTTTCGGGTTTCTGAAGGGATAACTTGCGACTCAAAAAGTTGTATATATATGCTGCCTCCACTACCAGTGAAACAAAACATCTTCGGGAGGTTAAGTGGTAAACCACTGTAATGGACCCAATGCAAACAACCATGTAAAGTATTGTGAAGGACAACAAAAAGGAGATATATTCATACTAGGAAAGAAAGAAAATACCCAAGAATACTGCAGCTGTCCGTGAAAAAGTACAAGGGGGAATCGGTTGTAAAAATGAGTTCCTTAAAAAATGGCACTGCACCAAGTCCCATGGCTAGGATCTGCAGAGAACAGTGGATAAGGAGAGCCAATGAAGAGTCATAAACATGTGGACAACACTGAAGATAATTGATACCTTTTATATCTATGTAAATAGTCACTTACAGATGCAATGATAGGTGGCTGAAGAACTTGCTTGAGCTTCAGCTTGTTGTACAGGAAAGTCAGAACCTCCATTACCTATAAGATGTAAACAAAGTAGGCATGATATAGAGAGAAGAGTGAACCACACAGAGCAGTAACATGGAGGGAAAGAAATTCCGGGAAAGCAAAGTCGAGGGGCGGAATAAGGCTAAAAGAAGTCGAACGATTCTATTGTGATCTTCCAGGATCAGTTGAAGAAGAAGAAACGACAGTCTTCTAATCTTGAGAATTTAACAGTATAAATGGCATTCATTCATGTTCCATACAGAACGTTTTCATCGCAGTTTGAACAGTCATGAGCATAGATACCTGCCTACAAATAAGTGATTCTCACCTTTCCTCTCTTTTCAGGATTTGAATGTGGCTCAGCATTGTCCTGCTCCTGAGTTAGCAGCGGAGCTTGCTCCGGGGAGTCATCTTTAGGAAGATGCTTAATAGGAAGCTCGGTGCTCTCAATGTCAAAAGTACCTTCTGGTGGAGGAGCCAACATGTTAAACACATACGTGTACAAGATAATTGCACCAACCTGCAAGCACATGTTACAACTTGAGCACCGGAACTCGTAAATCTCAAAAACAATTGTTGAAGGCATCAAGCAGAGACAGAGAGATCAGCTAAGCTCATCCCTTAAGTAAAGATGTACATAAATGAACACATCTAACCAAGTTCCATATACAAAAAAGATTAAACATCAAGAAACGGGTTTGTAGCCCAATGGCACAAGGAGATGTAAAAGTTTAGGAGTTCAAGGGTTCAAACCTTGGTTCTATCATGGTGTGAAAAAATTTACTTGTAAAAAAAATCAAGAAACCTTCAACTCGCAGTGACATGTTTCTCTCTAGCAGTGCCTACGAAAATAAATTATAGCGACAGCAGAGGCATCCTCTAAAACATACCCACTGGCCGAAGGAGATATACGCAACACCATCCGTGCTACAGGTGTCACCGAAAGGGTTGGACGAGTCACTACACAAAGCCGCAATGAGCACGAGCGGTACATTCCCAATGTTCCCTGTAAGGAAAGCTCATCAGTGACATACTGCCCTAAATTATGCCTAAATCTTGTCCTGAAAAAACAAAAGAAGCAATTTCATACCAATTCCAATCTGGATGATGGTGAACTTGAAGAAGGGGTAAGGCGGGCGTATAATGGAAGCGACAATGAAACCGATGATGGAGCCTGAGATGGTGGCGAGGACCACGTTGACCGGAATAAACCACCTGCAGCGAAACCTCTCTCGTTCAATATAGTCCGAATCGTGCCGACCGAAATTAAAAAAAAAAAAGAAAGAAAGAGGCGGGAGGAGCAGTTACCACTCGAGCATCTTCTGCAAGGTAACCGCCTGTCCAAGCTGTGAGAAGATGAGGCAGGGGAGCAACAGAGAGAACACCAGCTGCAAAACACACAAAAAAGAAATAAGCTAAATAAAAATAAAAATAATAAATAATAAATAATAAATAGAGAGAGAGGTTAAGGAGGGAGAAGAGGTACGAACGCCGTTGAGGAGCTTGCGGCCGGAGGAAGGCAAGATGTTGACGTACTTAGAAGCCATCAGGAATCCCAAGAAGCACATCGTGAACACTTTCGCTATCGGAAGAACCGCTATCCTTATCGTCCCCAACAACGACTCCTCCGCCATACCTCCCTCCGCCGCCGACGACATCACGAGACTCCTCTAACCGCCGCTCAGGTCACCGTAGTATTCCAATCCACCGAACACCTTTCACGATCGGAAGAGCAAACAGAGCGCCGTAACTGTTACCAGGTAGGTCTCCTCCTTCCAAACCAATAATGTAAAGTGCCCGCGTTTTGTTTGGGTTTGGATTTGCCTTTCTAAATAAAACGACCAATATCTATTTCAGTTTCCCTGTTTCTGATGGGATCGGCTTTTTACATTCATATATATATGTATAACAATAAAATAAATCGATATTTTTTTGGGGGGAATAAATAAATGGATTATGATCTTAGCTTTAGAATACAAATATGCTAGAAGTTTAAAGAAGAAGGTGGATTGTCTAGGACTCCCGGTTTGGTCTGGCTATATCCTTTTATCCGTCTTTCTCTCTATCTCTATCTCTTTCTATTTTCAGTTTCCTTTTACCTTTAAATTGTTTTATTCCTAACTGTCTATTTCTCCCTGACAATTAATCTAGCTTCCTAGTTCTACACAACAACCCTTCAAAAAAATAAAAAATTGTCTACACAACTGTAATTTTACTTTAATCTATTTAAATTACGATTTTTACTATTTTTTTATAAGTAAACATTGTTATTTGTAATGGTATTTAATTTATATATTTTTTTCTAGTAGAAATGGTGGGGTGTTACCGACGCACAACCCAGCTCTCCCTATTGGCCTAAAATGTTAGCATCCGCTTTTTTAATATTGCGATCCTTTTGCATCAGTAAAAAATTTCTCCAAAAAAATCCGATAGGAATAGTTTGATCAATTATAAATATTGTGAATATAATGGTATCATAAAATTCCCGTGGAACGGTAGCTTCCATCCTCAGGACTGGAAAGTAGAACCAATTGCAAGTCAGTTTAGGGTTTTTGTTCTTTACGGAAACCGTTCGCTTTTCCGTTGTTTTGGCATTTATACTCGGTTACCGGTGTGAACTAGAATTGGGAATAAAATCTGATTCTCTCGTCTAATCCCAAAATTTTAAATTCCAATAAGCAAAAATTCGACAATTACCCCTGTTTCACCTTTTTATAGGTGTTTGTGTTGTAATTTGTCGCAAGTTGTTGACCAACTTAGAACTCTTTTCTAAGTAATGTCTCCTACCATATAACTAATTGTTATTTGTTTTCGATAAGTAAAAAGTTATCGAAAGCCTTTTTATAGTAGTTATCTATTTTTTTAATAAACAGATGCTTAAATTAATTGATAGAATATTATTAATTTTAATGAAAAAATCTCCAAGCACAAACATTTCCGTTTAGTCAAGACTTGTAAGTAACAAAAATCATGTCGGCTGCCTTCAACGGCGGCTAATTTTTCTAGTGACTGCTAAAAATCTGAGATGTGCCACGTTACAAGGTTGGGTGTCACGTTATTACTTTAACACCGACGTGACAGAGGGGAAGTTTTGCTAGTTTCCAAGAAGGGAAGTTAATAAAAAGATCCACCAAACATGAAACAACTGCTAGATTGGCTCAGAAGTGATGGGCAACAACTATATTATTAGCTCGTGTCTTCCCTTGTACTACCTGCCCGTCTCATTCACCCGACGTCCCGACCCATAGAATTAGATACCCTTTTGAGTTGAAATGCAGCTGGAGAACAACCCAATACTTTTCACATTTTCAGTTGTCCAGTTTAATTAGTGACGACTCTTCGATAATTAAATTTAAATATATTTAAGTGAATTTAAATAATTTATCATTTTCATCAATTCTCATTAATTCGAAACCCCTGGCCCTATCTTGTACATTCAGCTTTTATTTCAAATTCGCACAAGTTTTGGACTAAAACTTTTGGTCACTCTTGATCTCCGTGGGCTGTGTTCGGAGTTTGTACCCGCTTATGGTACAAACTTCTTTGATTACTTTGAGAAAAAAAATATGTGATATAATTTGGTATATAATCAAGATTTTAACGATGAAATTATAACTTTTGTTTATTCATAGATTTTAATGGTAAAATATTTCCCATGAATTTTTTTTAGTGCAAGAGACATTTTAGCTAACCCTTCTATTAAGTA
This sequence comes from Hypericum perforatum, assembly GCA_012979155.1. Taxonomy (NCBI): domain Eukaryota; kingdom Viridiplantae; phylum Streptophyta; class Magnoliopsida; order Malpighiales; family Hypericaceae; genus Hypericum; species Hypericum perforatum. The sequence continues at coordinate 6,803 of SOPF01026415.1, read as the reverse complement.
ATCATCGTTGTATGTTGTACGACCTAATAAGTTGCGAACAATAAAACGTTAATTAGATCCAATAGTTATGATGTAATCACATCAGATGTATACAAAAATTAGTTCACTTGTAAAAGTCACTAAACACTTATTTGGATTTATGTCGCTAGCTAAGGGTATGTGTGCTTATATTGGAAAATTAATATTACTACGATTTTTTCCATACAATGTATTTTATTCAATCAAACTCAAATTATTTTTAACCAAAACTAAATTGATTACAACTTAAAAGAAGATGATAAATAAGGAGGTGATAGGGTACACGACATATCAATATTCAAGACATGCTATTCTTCTGATCCGTGAGTGATCTGCTTGCGATGCAAAACACGTGGCTGAGTTGTTGTTCCAATTATTGACCATAAAACTACAATTTTAATTATAACTTATTCAGAATCCACAAATATGAAGTATCTAACTCGTGAAAATATGTATTGTTTATCTTATTCAAAAGATTTTAATTTTATTCCTTAAAACATAACCAGAATATATTTGATAATAATTTTTTTATCTATTTAAACAAAATTAACTGACTAGAGTCTGTGATAACAAAAACTCCAAAAAATCGGAAATTTAAACCCATCTATTGGGAATAAAAAAAAATTTGTTTCAGACGGAAATAAAACTCAAAAGACATATAAAATCCTGAAATTTTAATTTTAATAGACCAAACTTAAATTGAAAAAATGATAGCTAAAATTATAAATCCCCGGATGATAATCGCCTACGTGCCCTCCGGATTAATTGTTCGTTTCATGTGCTCCAAACTTTGTCTTATCCTAATTTTCGTTATGTAAACTACCAAACAATTTTTCTCATGTGTACGTGTAGATCTGATAATAAGTTTGGGATTAAAAATAGGTGAATCTTCTACGATTTTAATATTTTATCCATGACCCCTCCGGATGGGCTACAGATTCATGATTTCCTCTAATTTTGATGAATCTCATTATTGATTTTCAAATAAATTTAAACTCAAATATTATTAAATTCTTTGGAAAGAGTTTTTTTTTTCGAGGAAAAGTTTTGAATTCAATTTCATTAAAGAACACAATTCTTTCGTCACTTAAAATACAGAATCACTTGATGCTTTAAGCTGTAAGTAAGTTGACTTACAGCGATAAATTGACAAAAGAACATCAGCCCCGGATCTATCTCGTGTCCGAGAAACACCGATCCCTATATCTCTCGTTCACATCAATTGTCTTCATGGTTCACGCTTCTGACATGTAATAATTTAAGTTGATCAATAATTAACCGTGCTTATGATATGCGAGTAAAAATACTCTATATTTATAACAAAAAGTTAATATGTTTAATCAGAAAAAAATAATTCAAACTACATAATAATTTAATCGACTTTTGTGATTTAACCTGATTCTTGTGCAGATTAATTGATAAGTGAGCATTCATATGTTAACTAATAAAAAACACAAATATAGAAACTGCTAAAGAGACAAACAAGGACGGTTTAGCTTGGATTATTGGATAGCTTACATCTGTGGTATGTCTCTCCACCTCAATCAATCAAAAGAATAATTGAATTGAAAAGTAGTGCCTTGCCTTCGCAATTTGCATCATCAAAAACAATAATTCGTGTTAGAACGAGGCTCGGAAGTGGGAACCTTATCCACTACTTGTCCAGATTGCTGGCCCGGTGGGCCTTGGAGAAATGCTCCTTAACTTACGTTTTAAGGATGCTTTGGAATTATGTCTTCGTGATAATTATTTAATAGTGTTACAATTCTGATCATCACAATTGAAAAGTTAAGATGGGACGTCCCAATAGAGGCCACTACGTCGACATGAATCCATCCTTTCTAACTATAGAGTTAAAAAGATGATAGATTCATGATTGAGCAAGCTATGTCGTTTAAGTTCAATATTTTGAACTTTGTAATTATCAATTTTTCTGATTAATAAAGTGTTTTTTATTCTAAAAAAAACTATAGAATTATCTCGTCCGAATCCCAGAAGTCTCCCCGCGAATTAAACATAAACACGATCACGACCGGTGTAGAGGGGGGACCCATTGAAGCTATGACCAAAGGAAAAAAATAGAGAGAGAAGGGGAAAATACAAATCGGTGTTCCTGTATGTTTCGTACAAGAGAGGACTGGTCCTGGACCTAGATTAGATACGTGACGGAAACTTCTCGGAAACGTTTCATTGCCTATTTGGCTGATAATTTGGACGGAGTTAATTAATACGGCGTCGTTATCCTTTTTTTTTTTCTTCTTCCGTTTATACTACTTCCACCTGCCTCATTTTGGGATGGTAAGCCACCTTAGAAGCGACGAAAAGTCACCTGAGGGAAACGCCAAAGCTACTCTCTTGTCGCGGTAAATTTTTTAGTGTGTAGGATTCAATTCAGTTTATTTTATGAATTTGTAGTTATCATAATCATGATACAATAAAATTTAATGAAAAAAATTGCGTTTGGAAAAAATCGCGGTCAAATAAAAATTTACTATTTTCTTTTGTCCTCGACAACCGTATTCCGCTTCAGGATGCACCTTCCTGCCAATCCAAATATTGACGCACCCACCTCACCAATCTATTACTCGGTTTTTTCTGACCAGAAAAAAATGTCCAGCAAAAAATATTGAAACTACGAGAAACTCGTGTTTATAATCACCACGCGAGCTAAGCGTTGATGATTTTCTATAGGTTAAGTAATGATTTTATGTTTGAATTACCTAAATTCAACAATGTTAATACATTATTTAGTATCAAGACGGACGTCAGAGGGAGGTTGGACCGATGGTTAAGGCATTTGGATGAAAAGGAATGGGCCATATATTGAGCTCTAAGGCCCATTATTTTGTACTTCCAAAGTGGGCCGAATATGACAAACAGACAGATAGGTTAGCCAAGGGCCCAAGGCGCGCACAACCCGAACAAAAGAGTGTTATCGATTTCTGTTATAATTATTTTCGTTGGTGCATGCATTCTAATAGACTCAACTAAAGCGCCAATCAACAAGTTGCTTGCATCCAGAAGATGAAACCGAACCATAATCTTAGATTTGATTGTAAGTCCAAATAGGAGCAGAGCCAAATTTTTTTGGGAGTAAGATCAATTCTTAACTTTTTAAAGATTTGATCAATTTAATTTGGTCAATTTAATCAATTTGCGAATAACATGGAGGCCAACGTTAAATACTCCGAACTAGAGGGAGTTAGATATAATTTACTCATGATTCAATGGTTTGGTCTTTTTGATTCAATACTTGTTCGAACCCGAAAATAACATTTGCCGACTTTGAGACGAGCCTCCAAGCCGTCACGAGATCGTCTTTGACACCTTCGTCACATTTTTCGCACAACAATAATATAGTCTAATAGTCTATTTGATTAAATAGTTTGATCTAGTTGATTCAATCATTTGGTCTGTTAGATTCTGTAGTTTGGTCCATTTGATTTAATAGTTTAGTCAGTTTTATTTAATAGTTTAGTTTATTTGATTTAATAATTTAGTGTGTTTGATTCAGTAGTTTGGTCTATGGTTTGGTCTATTTGATTTAATAGTTTTGTGTGTTTGATTAAATACATCCAACAAATTACAAAAAAATTATTAAATTAATTATTTAACCCAACATACCATTTTTTATAATCGAACAAACCATTTGATATAATCGAATAAGTCATTGAATATAACTAACCAAATAATTTGATATAACTGCATAAACTATTGAAAATAACTTTTAAATCATTAAATATAATTGAACAAACCATTAAATATAACTAAACAAACCATTGACAAGTTAATGACCATTCATTAACAAATCACAAGTCTATCTCCGGCAAGTGACAAAAAGAATAATAATATATACATGATGCTCTAACCTAGATCTTCACAAATAAGAGATCACATTCTCGATCATTATGATCCTCTCCGTGGCTACCCTAGGTCTTCGTTGACGGTGATCTCGTCGTTGAAAAAAACATGTAAAATGGGATGATGACGTCGAAAGTATAGGCGCAGAGGTCCCTAACATATTTCTGCCAAGGTTTAGGTCGAGATCCAATTCTACTATATTATATTCTACCATAGGGAGGGCTTTCGCGTGCTCCATTACATTATCTTGCCAGTAATTGAAGAAGCTATGACCTCTTCTTCTTTCTCCTTATTCGTACTCTTCTCTTTCTTTCTTCTTTTGTTTTCAAAAGACGATGGCTCCCCGCTTGCTCTAAGTCACTTGTTTTAAGTCGCTAGATCAATTAATTAATTTCTTTTATTGATCTTATGGTCCGGAAAAATCACAATTTACCGTAGCTTAATAGACATACAATACCGAACCCAAAGCCTCTCAAACACTTGGATTAGGAGCCTTGAGATTGTGATTTTCATTAGGCAAATTATTAGTTAATGAAGATTAATGATAAGTAACCGATATAAAATATTCAAATAGTAAATGAATTTTACTGTCTTGATTGAGTTTGAAGTTTATAAATATTACTAAGATAGTCATTTCTAAATAGTTTCCCACAACAAAAAATAACAATAAGTAAAGGAAGCAAGTGATTGCTAATTCAACGGAAACAATGATGAAGATCAGAAAATTCAACCACAAAGTTCAAACCACAGCATGTTTCCACAATGTTTCTATAAAAAAAAGCATTTTACCATAACGAACTATATACACAAAACAAATTTACCGGCCACATAAGCTTGAAAAATAACAGCGCTGGCGGCAGTACAAAAGAGCAGTAAATCTCCATCCTGGCATGGTGTTAATTCAAACTTCGAATAAAAACACGCTCCTCCAAACATAAATAAAAAAGAACAGAGATCACCGGAGAGGAGCGAAGACGAGATTTGAAATCAGCGTCACAGTGAATTAGTCAAACGATTTGGGGTGCGGAACCTAGGGTTAGGGTTAGGGTTAGGGCTCAAGCGAGATAGGGTTTTATCAATTGCAAATCTTGCCCCTCTTTCCTTTGGGGGCGGGCAATTAAACAAAACCGGAAGACGCGGCGGGAAGAGGAAACCGCGGCGACGATGATAGAGGGTCGGCGGATAATTGCGGCGAATCCGCGGCCGTGCTCGGGGAAGCGCGTGGTGGCGAGCAAGAAGCGGCCGCGCGTGGACGGGTCCGTCAACACCGCGAAGAAGCTGCTCCGCCGCGAGATTTGCTCGCGTCAGCATCGGGCGTTCAGCACCAGCAACGCCCAGGAGAGGTTCAGGAACATGCGGCTCATGGAGGAGTACGACACCCACGACCCTAAGGGCCATTCCTCGGTGGTTCTGCCTTTCCTCATGAAGCGGACCAAAGTTATTGAGATTGTCGCTGCCCGCGACATCGTCTTCGCCCTCGCCCACTCGGGCGTCTGCGCTGCCTTCAGCCGAGGTAAAAACGCTTCCCCTCTGCCCCCAGGCCCACTCCTTGCCCTGTTTATTTACTTGACCCTAAACCCTAGGTGTGTGTGTGTGTGTGTGTTGCAGAGACCAACCAGAGGATATGCTTTTTGAATGTGAGCCAGGACGAGGTCATCCGGAGTCTCTTTTATAACAAAAACAACGACTCTCTTATAACTGTTTCTGTCTATGCTTCGGACAATTTCAGCTCCTTGAAGTGCAGATCCACGAGAATCGAGTGCGTTCTCTTATCCGCTTCTTGTTTCTTGTTTAAGTGCTCTATCTTATGTGTCTCGTGGTTAGGTACATCCGGAGGGGCAAGCCAGATGCAGGTTTTGCTCTTTTTGAGTCTGAGTCCTTAAAATGGCCGGGCTTTGTAGAATTCGATGACGTCAATGGGAAGGTTCTAACTTACTCTGCCCAGGATAGGTACCTTTTTGCTCTTTTTTTTGTTCTGTTGTGCCTCGCTTGTCCTGATGGCCTGATTTATGACACTGCTTTGAATAATTGGCAGTATATACAAGGTTTTCGACCTAAAAAATTACACTATGCTCTACTCAATATCAGACAAGAATGTACAAGAAATCAAGATCAGGTTTCTCTCCCTCCCACACTCTACCTTTTATCCTAGAACTTTGCATGTAGGTATATGTTACAGGTTGGTCATGCATTGCCATTATTTTGTTGGGTAAAGGAATGTTCATCAGATAGCTCTTTAGTTTGTTCAGTTTTTTTACTCGTGCTAATTGCATCTTTTGTGCCGCACCAGTCCAGGTATTATGCTGTTGATATTTAATAGGGCAAGCAGTCATGTGCCATTAAAGATATTGTCTATTGAAGATGGGACTGTTCTGAAAGATTTCCAGCACCTACTCCACCGAAACAAGAAGGTTGACTTTATTGAACAGTTTAATGAAAAACTTCTTGTTAAGCAGGAGAACGAGAATCTACAGATTCTTGATGTAAGCCTTCTCATCCTGCTTAGTTGTAAGCATTGCTGCTACAACCATTTTCATTACCAGCAATTAAGTGCTGGTTTCTTGCAGGTTCGGAATGCTACAATGATGGAAGTCAGTAGGACTGAGTTTATGACTCCCTCCGCATTCATATTCTTATATGAGAACCAGCTTTTTTTAACTTTCCGGAATCGGACTGTTGCTGTCTGGAACTTCCGCGGGGAGCTTGTAACTTCATTTGAGGATCATCTGTTATGGCATCCTGACTGTAACACAAACAATATATACATAACAAGCGACCAGGACCTGATCATTTCCTACTGCAAGGCAGAATCAGACGACCATTGGAATGAAGGAAGCGGTAATGTCCTTTCCTATGATAATTTAATGGTTTATATTGGCTCTGATCATTTGCTGTTTGTGCATGTTCTCCATATTCTGTTAGTT
>SOPF01026413.1:0-38512 GCA_012979155.1 Hypericum perforatum | reverse complement strand
GAGGGTTGGAGAAAATGGACTAGTTCTCCACCAACCAGCTCATGCGATTCATAGAATGGACCTCCATTCGGACCCAATTCAATGCCACTCTCAGGGTGATTGTTAGGCCAGTAGAAGCCGGAGGATGCTCCATTGTTTGAGCTTGAATCGGGCGGTCCGGTCATCGGGCAGTTCCTGAGCAACTGCGCCATGAAGTCAGCCTCCACGCTAGTGTACATTCCGCTAAGGCAGCTCCATTCCCCCTCCGAAATGGTTCCAATAGGATCCATCAGTAGTGCTGGCTGCTACTTTAAAATATAATTAATAAGAAGCTCGATTGTTTCAGATGGATGCTTGGAGGACTGACAGGATTATGAAGACATATTTATAGGGTTATCAACTCAGGAAAAAAACAAGGAAATGGAATGTCATGGAAAACCCCAACGACTTCACTCGTGTGATTAAACTGTATTATAATTTTTTTTATTTATTGATAGCAAGTGATATAATAATAGACTAATCAAGGATTAAAATAACTTTATTACTCAAATAACTTACAAGCGAGTATATGCGTGGGGCATCTTGTAATAAATCTCAATAACTTTGCCATTCCAAAGCATCCGGTGAGTAGGTAGTAACCACTCTCGCATTATTTTGAGTGAGTCTTTTTTTCGCAACATTAATACTTCAGGAATCTTTTTTCCTGTCGTAGGTTTTATATCACACGGTTTTGTTAAGGTAAATTTTGACATCATGCAAGATTCAGGACCCCAAGATATGTTGTGCTGTGAATTAAAGATTTTTTTCATTATCACACGGTTTTATTATGATAGCTTTTTTTAGAGTTTTGCAATTACAGCCTCGTATATATTGTATGAAAGAGTTCATCAATTTCATTTAAGATTTTTTCACTACTCGCGTGTAATATTTTAAAAGTTATTTTGTTGGTTTTGGACTATGTAACTTTTTCTTTCTTTGGTTTTAAAATATAACCCACATAGTTGAAAAAATTACTCGGTTGCTTGATAATTCATTATAAGAAGCATGCAGTTATATTATTGGCACACGAAAGGGTCTCTCTAGTTCCTAATAATCTTGAAATAAACTATATGGAAAAAGGTCTATTTTTGACAGCCAATACAGCTCAGCATCTAACTAATTGGTCAAACGGTTTCAGAGCGCAATTTCCGACACTAAGTTACCTTCTTTTTATTCCCACGAACGACGTCCTTTCATGGCCCTTAAAAGCACATTGGACTTAGCTGAAAGATACTTCCATGGTATGAACTTATATAAAACTAGAACGATAGACAGTGTTTAAGAGAGCTTATAAATAAATATTTTCTTATCCTTAGGTACGATTCGAATTATGTATTTATTATTTAGGTGAGTATTAATAAGATTATCATATTGTTAATGACAAATCGCTAAGTTTGTTTATGAATCTATAAAAAAAAAATTTTTCTCAAAGTGATCTATTTGGTTTTCACCATGATGTAGTTTGAATAGATTAGTAGTTAATTTAGTGTATTGATTGTAAATACAGGTTGCATCTTTGTAACAAGAATTGGTGGTGATTAATAAAAAGTTATTATCACTCTCTCCCGTTATTTCTTTCTATTATTGCTCCATTTATAATTTACTTAGCTTGGAAATAGTTTAATGCCTCCCATATTTTTCTTAAAAAATAATTTTAGTGAGCACATAACATAATTCCTATTTTTTTTAAACGGTATAGCAGTTTCATTATTAAAACGTATAAGTAGATAAAATTACAATCCAGATATATGTCTAGGTGGGTAGACCCACTCTTGAGTAGCTAGCCCGAACGAACTAGATTTGCAAGGCAATAAAAATGTATTGCCAGAAATAATTCGAACTTGGTCCCGACCAATTCATACACACCATACCTCTCTGAAATATTGTGATGATTAGTCGTTGTAAATAATTGCGGGGTATGTTTGCATGCAAGTGTATTGTACAAATAGTCAAATATGGTTGGTTGGGCCCCATAACAATTCAAGAATCAACGGTTCAGATGCATGGATCATACATGATCTATATACAGAAAGTGAGCACTTTTTGTATATGTGAGGACTTAAATAACCACGAAAGCCAATCTGGAATATACCCACCACGTACGTAGTTGCCCTAACGCGAAACCCTGGCAAATATCAAGCAGTACGTACTGTGTAGTACAAGAGACAATGGCTACATTAACAAATACTTGTAAGAAACTTTTACATAATTTGGTTTAATTATTATGAATGAAAAAAATTGTAAAAAAAGTTATTCTTCTTTTTTTGTCAGTCAAATTATCTAACTGTCAAAGTGCTTTCGAATCGATAATATTACAAAGATCAGAAATTAGAAAACCCCCGAGAAGTCTTAGTGTCCCTACCCACGTTAACCTTGCATTAAACTAGTGCACTTCCCGAAACAACAATAACTGGTCTAGTTTTATTCTGGATGAAAATATATAAAAGAAAATATGTCTTTTTATGGGTGCTGCCGAAAAAAATCATTACCCCAAAGTCTACTTCCAAAGAATCTGCCTATCATTACGGTTCCTTAGCAACGCTTACGTTTGATTAATAAGCAAATGTTCATTGGTTTGGAAGTAAAAGAAAAATAATAATAACAAAAATAGTTTAGTGGTAGAAAATTTTGTATCGAATGATCATCAACTGTTGTTGAGACGCGTAAGCACGATCTCTTGTAGGTTGGTAAGGGGGAATGACTCATTTATTCGTTTTCTCATTCCATCTTTAGTAGGGAGTGCTAATTGATTAATAGTATCATAAAATATTATATACCTTCCAAAAAAGAGGTATCATAACATACGAAAATAGTATGTTGGTGTCGTCTGATTGTTTGATTTAAATATATCAAGTTTTTAACAACAAAAATTAAGATATATTATTTTTAACCAAGTTCAAAATCCATTTCTTGAATTTATAGTAGTGTTAAATATTTGTTGTAAAAAAATTACTATCTTTATCCTTCTCGATTTTTTCGGATGTCCAGAAATCATTGATATAAAAATATGGAGCTTTCAAGAATGTTTTGCTTAAAATAAATTATTTGAGGTTGGCCGCACGACTAACTTCAGTTCTCGAAAATGAGTATTATTTTTTTATGTTCAGTGGCAACTGGTGCTTAACCCTTCAATACTAAAAGAACCCAGGGGAGCCAAGTGAATGATTAATTTGTCAATGACATGGATCCAAATGTATAGTCTAATGATTCCTTTTAGTTGTAACGAAGTTCGATATTATTGGTTAATGAAGCTTTATCCTGAAGTTGTTTCAAGTTTTTTACAATAAGAAATTAATATTATGTTTGATTTATAGGGCGAAAATTGAAAATATATGTGGAGTATCTACATGTAGCCAAACATTTTAAGATAATTAATAGGTAAAATCTGTTTCAATCTTATACATTTTTTTAAGGGTTCATCATATACAGTTGATCATGGTGAAAGCAATGGGAGTATCATGAATTCATGATATACTTTAATACGCTCACTAAAACCAAATCTATTTGATACCATGTGTTGGCAAGAGTTTGAATTTTTTAGGGGTCATCATGGAGATTGAACAGTTCAATAATAATATTTAATTTAAAATTTGAAAATATTTGACAAACTTGTTTTAATTCAAGTTGCAGCGAATTTGTATACGTTTGATAAAGAACATGATATTTACGTATAAAAAATTGATATTTATAACCACAGAAGTTCATTTTTAACAATCCAACCGGGCTACTATAAACTTCTATACATTTAATTCAAAATCATTGTTAATTAGTACAGTGAATCTCTGAATTCCAGTTTGTATAGATGAACCAGTTTATTAAATTGGAAAAAATTACAACCTCGATCAACACGTTCGCTGCCTATCACCACTAATATAAAATCACTGGATTTTTAATAATTTTTTGTTCTTGCTAACTAGCGAAGACCAAGCTGTACTAATTTCGAAGTTCAGATTCGCCATTATGATATAACTCTCTCCCGTATTATGTAACATGCATAAGATGTATATTTATAGTATACCCGTCAAGAATTAATGACATCTGTGCAACTCATGTCGCGATATAATAATAATTACTACTTTTCATTTTACCATGTTTCAGCCAAAAGGTTGTTAGTCGATGTTGGATCTCATTTACATATCCACCGAACTTTATGTGGTATAAGTTTAATTTTATCATTAGATTAGTAGTTTATATCTTATTTTGATATTTATCTGAGATATTTGTTAGGCTTGTTATCGATCTTTGAGTTTAGAAATTATCTTCTTCTTTTATTTTTATGTTGTCATCCAGAGACTTGATATATCGTAATTCGGATTCCTCAATATACTTCCACGATTACAACTATCCAAATTGTTTTCTTTCATACTCTATAATATTTCTATCTTTCCTACCTCATCTTTTCTAATTATTCTCAACTCTTTATACTTGCTCTTATTTCTTTCTCTTCTACTCACTTTTTCTTGTCTACTTATTCTATCTCAACGTTACCAGTCTTCACAATTTTTTTGGGACAACTATTTCAGACTAGTCTCAATAATTTTACATGTTTTTCTAAAAATTTATTATCAGTCATCGGTAAAAATAGACTATGACGTTCGAAAGATCGAAACTATGTGCATAAAAGAATTTTCCAAATTAATATAAAAAATTGAGTTACTGTCAATCCCAAAAAAATTAAGAAGGAACCGTGTATTAAAAACTTTATGAAACCAATAATAATGTAAGATTTCTATAAGTGTATATATAGTAAAATTATATGGATGGTTAAATAAAACTAAATTAACAGAGGAGGAGAATATATGTCGGCTATTATCATATACTCTTTTTTTGACATTTTTTATAACATATTTTGATATCGATGAGTCAGAACTCTATTTACACCATGATATGGAGTCTAGATCTTGACCTGATCCATATACTTATTTCCTTTAAATGATACGAGTATGGGTATAGTTAAAATCGTGGTCAAACACCAATGCAAGTGATGGAAATGAGTTAGACTTTAAGCTTGTATTGGGAGAATTCGAATTCTACTACCGTCAAAAACCCGAAAATTTAGGTGAACTCGACTAAATTTACCCATTGACAAAACAAATCAGGGTCAAACTCGCCATGTAAAAGCAAAGAGGACAAACGAAAGTGACCTATCACGAATAGTCATTCACAGAGATATAGCAGTCAAATTAATCATGGTTAATAATCTGTTACTAAAAATATAATTTTAATTTTTTTGTGTAATTAAAAAAAACAAGACTAGTCAGATTTATATTTAATGTTTAAATGGTGTGTTATATTAAATGAGAGATCTTTCATATTAATATTATTAATGTTTAATAAATCAAAGTTCATTTCAGGAGAATAATACTGTTGGATGTTGGCATGTCTCTTTATTGTCATTGGCTGATGAGAGTCATTCCCATATTTTCTTCTTGATTATATTTTTCTTTCCTCCGCCCAAACTGAATAATTAATTGAGTCTCTTCAACGCAAAGCTATATATAATTACTTCTACCGGCCAGCATCTCTATTAATTAGGCCTATTATTTAAATAACACTAATTAACTATATTATATACCTAATTATCCTGTTACACAGATTGATAAAGCTTCAAGCTGTCTAGTTTGGATATTTCTGGGTAGTTCAATGTTCTTATTTAAATGATATGTATTTAAGCATTCAAAAATATACGAAGGGTCATACCATTCTTTTGGCCTAGCCGACTATTGATATTGAAAATTGTTAAGAACTATTTGAATAAATAGCTCTGTAGGTAATTAAATTAAGACCATAACAAGCATTTTAATCCGATATTTGAAAATCAAAAAGGCTTAACTACAGATTCGGGTATTTTCTATTTGTAGATCTATATTAATAGATAGAATTAGAGAAAATGAAGCCATACTTATTGCAAATTTAAAACAATTCTAAAGGCTACTTCCTGCATTGAGATCTAGTACACGAATGAATATCTGATATTTGATCCTCTCAATCTAATTTGAAGTGTATGATCTAGCTTTAATAAAATAATTGTTGCATGAATTCCAAACAGCTAAGGAACAAATAGTTTTAAATGTAGCATCTATTTGGTCCAGGTCCCTGGCCCATTAAAAAAATTAACCCATTACATATTTACAAATATATGTTGAATTAAGTTAGATTTAATTTAATAAAAATATTTTGAGTTCAAATATTTAAAAATATAATTGTATTTAATATTGGTTAAGAAAAATTCATCGTCGTCCAAAAAATTTATAGGCGACAATGTATACACATGCGAATACGGGTGGTCTAGAACAAAAGAAAAAGAAAGAAAATAGTTATCAGTATAAGATGAACCAACCATTATTTTGGTCCAGCAAAATATATGAACTGAAAATTGGAAAAAACTAATAGCATTTTAATATTCGAAATCTAGACTTCTCAAAACCAGAAATCCTCTTGGAAAGAAGTTATTGAAATGATGTCATGGTTGTAATTGAGAATCCGACAAGACACGAATGCTTCCTTGGACGGACTATTACGTGTAATTAATTTTCTCTAGGAACATAAACATTTGTTGTTGGAAAATATTTCTGTCATTTTTTTGTGAACCTGAAAATTTTCTAATTTAAAGTCAGCATTATGAGTTGGTAACTGTTACAAAAGTATTATACCACGAATTTGGTCGTAAATAATTTCTTGTGACATTTAATAGTTTTCTTTATTACACTAAAATCGATGTGTAAAAAACCAAAAAAAAAAAATCGTAAAGTGCATGATTGAAGACATGAGGTAATCAGCAGTGAACAAATATTCTAATACATACTAAAAAAATTGCTTTAGATAAATTATCACATAAGAGATGTATATGCCTTTTTTCTTTCAAAAATAATAAAAATTAAAAATTGAATAATAAATACTTAAATAATAGAAAATTAATCTATCTATATTTAAATATTATTCTCGATTAAGTCTGTTGAGCCAATTATTACAATAGACAAAATTAGGTAAAAAGTATTTTGTCACCTCCATATAAATTAAAGATATTAGGTAAAAAGAATATTAGGTAAAAAATTGATTTGAACTTAATTGATATAAAATAAAAAAAGTGGGAATTTGACATAAAGTTTGAAGGGACTTTTCCCTATAAAAAGGAAATCTCTGGTCACCATTTACACAATAAGCCACGCCCAAAAATACTCTGAGAAACGGGGATATCAGTTTAGTCACTGATATTCCCAGTAGATATACGAATAGGTACATTCGTAGAACCCGGGCTCCGATTCGTTACAAACATGATCGAGCTTCGACCGGCAACTCACCAACAACGATCCTGGACCTCGCACAATCACGCTACAAGAGGTAATTACATTTTAGTTACCTTAACTTATGGTTAATTGTGCATGTGATTATTTGCGTAATATTCGTTAATTATGCAATATAATCCAACAAAGTCTAACACAAATTAATATCCTACAATATTTTTGAATTTGTAAAATATGTAAAAATATATACAAAATATTATTTTGTAAAAACATTGTGACTGAAATTTACCATAAAATTTTCTAAAAATATATCAATTATTACAGTAGAGAGATTATCATATTTTTATAATAATTCTAATTGGGATCAAATTTTTTATTAATTTAGAGATGTTATTACTTTTGAGAATATCACTCTACATAAATTTTAGAAACATGAATTTAGTAACTGAAAATTTTGAATATGAATTTGAATAATTTATATTTTTAGATTTACTCCAAAAGATAGAATAAGAGAGATTATTAATGGGCACATATTGCAACTTTAAAACAATATGTACATGGATGAATACCTCGTGTTCCTCTTTAATGAGTTTGATCCTCTCACTCTAATTTTAAATTGTATGATCCAGCTTTGATGAAATTATTGTTCCATGATTGCCACTTATCAAAAACAATTGTGGCATGTTGCCAAACAGCTAAGAAACAAATAATTATGAAATGTAGAGATCCCATTAGAAAAATGAACCCTTGCATATTCATAAATGTCAAGTTCTACATATATGATAAGTTCGAGGGAAGATACAAAATGAAATTTTCATCACTATTCAAAAATGTTACTCAATGAAAATTTAGATTAATTGATATAGTAGATATATACATATCCAGTAATTTTGAAGAAAACAACGTTATATTCCCAAAAAAAATGAAACCATTAACCTCAGAAACTTTTTTTTTTAAAAACCTATTCTATTATAACATTGCCAGAAATCGAACCCTAAACTATCCAAACTCCACCTTACCCTTGTGCCGTTGGACCAAAGTTCACTCGGCATTAACCTCACAAACTTCACATCAAAAGGCTAAATTAATTAGTGTATAAGATAATACTCGATCGAATCGCGGTAGATTCGGATAGCCACTTTTATGAATTCAATTCTCAAGAAGCAAATGTTTTGCCTACGGATTACTTGAGTAATGTCGTCATATGTCGACAGAAATCGGATCAGATCATGGAATGTACATCATGTAAGAAAAATTTCCTCGCAAAAGAAAGTATAAAATATGTCATTAATATTTCGATATCAAATATTTAAGACTGAATTGATCTCCTGTTCTAGTTTTATTGTTTCGCGCAACACACATCTCTTAGGCACTTTTTTTCATAGTTAATGTAATTTTTACCCAATAACTTCCTATGAGGGCAAAATATTATATAGTTTCTAATAAGTGATTTTTTTTATTTAATTACCATTTTATTAAAAAACAATGTTACAAAGACACGAGCCCGTAAAATCCTGCTGGCCAACAGTCCTGGCAGTCAGGAGGGGCAACGAGACAAACCCAACACCAGCGAACCCACAAGTCGGGACGCTCGATGGGGTATAATAAAGTACGGAGACCAACGTGGAAGCCGGGAAGTGATCGGCGTTGGAAGCCATGGAGTGACCAGCATGGAAGCCGTGGAATGACCGGCGTGGAAGCCGTGGAGTTGCTGGCGTTGAAGTCGGTGGTGGCCGGTGCGGTGGCCGACGTGGAAGCCGTGGAGTGACCGGCGTGAAAGCCGTGGAGTTGCCGGCATTGAAACTGGTGGTGGCCGACGCGGTGGCCGGAGTTCCGGTGGAAAAATGACCATCGAGTAAATCAAAAGATGCACCTCGACTGTAGGAGTACGGATCTGTTCTCAGATCGGTTCGGCAAGGCCCGAAGCGACCGGGATATGCAGCAGCAATTGGCGGCGATCTGGCAGCCGTGACTAGTATCGGCGGGTGCGGCCTCGAACGGTCGACCCGATGGTGTGGTCTGATCAAAGATTGAACGCCCGAGACCGGCCAAAACTCTCTTTTCTCTCTCTCTCCCTCTTTTTTTAGGGTTTTTTTTCCCAACTTCCTAACCAAAAAAAACCCGCCGATAGTTTCTAACAAGTGATTAAGCATCCAAGAGATTGGCATATACTTTATCCTTTAGAATAAAGATGCCATGGTTTAGTAGTCTCACTCCTGTAATGCAAATAAAAGAAATCCCCGTTTCTATTTTTATCAATGTTAACTTTTTAACTTTTATATTGTAAAATTTAAACCTAAAGTCTACTCATACAGATCCAAGCAACCTATAAGTTGAAGTCGAGTTATATTAGACCACGCGTTTTTCGTAATAATTTAATAGAAAACCAAGTAACCAACTAAAGCGATGACCATTTGCCTCCTTGCAGGAGGCAAGAAAAGCCATAATATTAATAAGCTCATTCAAACTACTCAACCAATTTTCTACCCAGAAAAACGGATTTTTAATAAAATTGGTGTTACTATTCACCAACTTTTATTAATTTGGTGCCCAACTTTCGAAATTATGATTTTGGTGTCCAGGATGGACAATCGGGATAAAATCTCGGCTATTTGGTCAATAACCGGTATTTTAGCCCGGTTTACCCAATAGCCGGGATTTTATCCCGCCTACCGGTTGTAAAAACCAATAGCCGGGATTTAATCTCGATTGTCCAACATGGACACTTGTTTCATAATTTTGGATGTTGTACCAAAATGATAAATATTCGTGAATAGTAACACCAAATAAAAAAAATCCAGAAAAACACTGTTCGACAAATTTATTAACATCACGGCATCGAATTATAAGGCTAATGAGGCATGAACAAATACGATTTGATGCTCAAATATTTAAACTCTGAATTATTGGTTTTAAATTCTGAGGAAGACAGTAAAGGAAACATCGATTGAGAAAAATAACTATAAAAAATAATTAGATAAATATCTAGGTGTGTTTTTTTTATAAAAAAAAATTGATCTCTCTGAAGTATTAAACAACCTAAAATTTTATAGCAGACTACAGAGAATAAGTTAGATTTTACTTGATTAACCAAAATTTCCAGGACTCCGGCAATGCCAATCGATACGATTGAAAATAATATGTTGAAGGCAAGCCCATTAAGCCCAACCCAATTGAAAGGCCGAAGTTAGCTCAAAAAATATAAGAAAGAATGTCCAAACTAAACAATATAATTATTCTCGATTCTTTTGTTCAATGGAAATGTGTTGTAATTGGGACTGGATATAATGTTTTGACAATCCAATAGAGAAAAGTGAAAGATGTAGGGTCAACCATAAATCTAAAGAACGATAAACATCCTAACGGTCATATCAAGTCATATCCATGTCGACGTTGTAACTATAGTAGAATATCCGTATAAGTCATATCTATGTGACTATGGCTATGTTTAGATCTAGCTACAGTTCAAATTCTAATTGAATTAATTCCAATTCGAATTTATTAAAACCTTAAACTATATTTAGTTCGTACATGGACGAATTGAAGACGAATTATGGATTGTCCGAATTGAGTTTAACTAGAATCGGAATAAAATTAATTCTTTAATTTTTAATATTTAACAAAATATTCAAAAACTTTCAAACTTACAAAAAAAATATAAATTAAAATTATTGTTTAGGATTAGAGTTAGTATTTAGAATTAAAATAAAGATTACAATTTTTTTTATCAAAGATTAATGTTTTGTAGCAACTAATCTAATTTGTTCTTTATAATTTTTTAATGGGAAAATTAGGCTAAGGTCCCTCTAGTTTGAGGATTCAACTGATTCAGTCCCTACAGTTTAAAAACTACTCTTTCAGTCTTACTGTACAAAATAATCGAACTTTTTAGTCCCTAAAAGTCAACTTAATTTTTTTTATGACCATTATACCCTTTTTTTAAAAAACTGACTATAATCAAACTCGAATAAATCAAACCAAATCAATTAAACCCAAATCAAATCAATAAAATCTAACTCAACCTAACTCAATCCAAACTAACCACCAATCCTTCTATTTAAACATTTAATTCTCCATCTCTCAAATTTATTAATAGATTATTAGTTAAATGAATAAAAACCAAGCTTTGATTTTTTTTTAGTTGTTCTTGCTTTTTTAGTCAAATCTGGAAATCATTTCGTCTCTTTCTTTGTTCGAACAAAACCCAACTCTTCTTCCAAATCAGGAATTCCTAATAAAGCAAATATCGTCGTTGGCATAGGGAAGTTCAAGATGAAAAAATCCTCCACCTATTACTTCCGTCTTCGGTTGAAATCCAAGCTCAGCGTCTAG
The DNA here is from genome assembly GCA_012979155.1 of Hypericum perforatum. Classification (NCBI taxonomy): domain Eukaryota; kingdom Viridiplantae; phylum Streptophyta; class Magnoliopsida; order Malpighiales; family Hypericaceae; genus Hypericum; species Hypericum perforatum. Next base: position 26,918 of record SOPF01026413.1, on the reverse strand, counting down.
TCCTTCATCCCCGTTGCCGTGGTCTTCCTTAAACCTCAAGCCTTCTCCATAACTAACCCTCGTCTCCTCGTCGAAGAAGCGAACAGCAACACTACCACTTGCTCGAGGCCCTTCTTTCCCCCTAGCCACGACCTGCGAGGCCTTACTTGCATTGATGCTCAGGTGCTTCGATCTCCTTGCTGGAATACTCGTCTAGTGTTCGTAATTCTCATACTTTCCTCGGCGTGTTCGCCAATTTTCTGGGTTTTAGTAGGTTGGGTATGGGGAAGAATATAGGAAGGAGAGAGAGGTATGGTTGGTTTGGATCCCTCTCCGGCGAAGACTAGAGGAAGGAGAGAGAGGTATAGTAGGTAGGTGATGTTGCCGCCAAGGAAGGAGCCATCGTCGATGAGCTTGTTGAAAGCCATGTCAGATCCCTCTCTAGCGAAGACGAAGATGAGCATGGAGAAGAACTCTTCAATTGGTTGGTTTTTCTTGTGCCTTAGGGTCGCTCCCGATGGTTGGTTTTTCTCGTTCAATGAAGCAGGAAAGAAGATGGGTGTTTATTTAATTAGAGAAGAAGGAAGAAGAAGAAGGGTAATGGTTGGGCTCAGGGACGATTGGAGATTCAATTTGAGTTTTGGTTTGGTTTGATTTGATTTTGGTTTGATTTAGGTTCAGGTTTGATTTGGTTTTGGTTTGAAGGGTATAATGGTCATAAAAAAATTTACGTTGACTTTTAGGGACTAAAAAGTTCGGTTATTATGAATAGTAGGACCCAAAGAGTAGTTTTCAAAATTGAGGGACTGAATCAGTTGAATCCCCAAAGTAGAGGGACCTTAGCCTAATTCCCCTTTTTTAATTGGTCTAATGAAGTAAAATATTAAAATTAGTAAATAATTTAGATTTAATATGTATTTTTTTTAGAATTTAGGGTGTATTTATAAAATTTAGAATTAAATAATAAATGTGAACAAATTCAAATTGTATTCGCCAATTGACGAATTGTAGAAATTATAAACCGTATTCAATTCATCATTGGAAGAATTTGAATCAAATTATCGACAAATCGAATCGAATTCACAAATCAATTCAAACAATAAAACAATAACCAGGTTTATCGATGTTGCAACTATAGAAGAAATATATGTATCAACAGTGTTCAACTTCGGTTAAGAGCGTTTTATGAAGGGAATGTAAATGTGTAACTACAAGAAACAGTGAATTAGCCGAAGACCTGTGATCTGAGACGATATTCCCTACAAATGAACCCTTCAAAATGGCCGAGGGTAAAGGGCTGAAACAGCCATTAGTTGCCCAAAACAAAGCCCTCGGCCTTCTCGTTCAATTCAATCTCCTAATCTCAAAGGAGACGCCAACTTCGCACACATCGGGCAAGTCATACGAAGAGTAGAGGCAAGAGAGTGCACCTTCAACTGCAAGTCTTCATGTACACACACATCCATCTCCATCTATCTAGATTTAACACCTAGCATCGCATGAGAGTCATATCTGCTCATCACTGACCTGCTCGTCTCCAAAACCGCCTGCAAAACCGCGTTGTGCAATCCTGTAATATAATATGCCCATAGTTGTCAAGCAGGCCCTGCACACAATCAAAGCAGACCTGAATGAATAGTTCTGCGGCTTGTAAAATCTTATGACACAAACATATTTAAAAAATGGGGCAGAACTTTACATTATGGCTATGAAGAGCAAGATTTTCCTAGGATCCATTCGCGATGGCTTTTGATGCCGGGCACGACCTTCTATCACATCATTTCCATTTGCACTACGTGAGGGTGCCGTTACTGGTAGGGTTGGGAGCGCGCTCGACCAAAACGGAAGCAAAGCTCGAAGGAACTTGTGCCGGAAAGGACCTAAATTAGAGAGAGACGGATCTGAGAACTATAAAAGCACAGAGCAAAATCCATGAGAAAAAATTCTGACAAATGATAACTCTAATGCACTTTAGATTCATATCATTCGGAGAAGTACAAGTTTATTGAACATGCATTAGGAAAAACGTCAGGCACAATACAATTAGACAATCTGAAAGGCTTTTCTGGCACACATTGAATGAGCTTCATGCATGACCAATAGACAATATAGAAAAATCAGTTCACCTCTTTTAGTATACTTTTTGTGATTCCCGTCCTCATCGTCCGCATAGTATGACATTTCTGAACCTTGCCGGTCAACATGGGAGTTGACCTTGCGGGTTGTCTGGTTTGCATTCCATGAGAGGAAGGGGAATGAAAAGAAGAAGAAAATTAAAATCTTTCGTGTAAAATGCCATTAGTAGCGAATAGGGAAGTTGGATGGTCCAAAAAAATAAATGGAAATAACTCTTACATTAGGGATTGAGGTTTTCATATAATTTTCCATTGTGCTTTCAATCTCCACAATGTCTGGTACTGCACTTCTAGAAGGCCCTGCATCCATTGAGGCCGTGTATCCATCCGTCGAGGAAGGAATGGTAACAAGTGGTTCTGACGCAAATGCAGGAGGGGGTGCTGGTAAAGAAACTGGATGATTTCCAAACAAATTCTTCTCTAAACCAGTCTGCGTCACAAAAAGCATAAACCAAAAATCTAAGCGTATGAGAAGAAGACTGATATTTTCAGCTCTAACTAAAGTTGCATTGCTTGAACAGCTATATTTCTCTGCCATAACTAAAGCAAATAAGAGAATTGACTATCAGCATTCATCAAATAGCCCATGTGAGAGAATTGACCATCAGTTTCCTAGTGCTATTGTTGAAAATCAAGATCCTCATTCAAAGAAGAAATTGAGTCCCTGCATTATATAAAAAATAGTCTAGGACCATGGCTCACACTTGCTTGTAAACGATTCAAAACAAATATTTTTTTTCCTTTTTTGAGTAGAACACAAAAGCGACGTCTGGGAACCTTAGAATGTGATTCCTAACTTGATTCTGTTTATTGACGTCTCAGCAGCACCTGATTGTTAACTATCGAAAACCAATATTATTTTTTTTCCTTTTTTGAGTACAACACAAAATGTGACGCCTGGGAACCTTAGAATCTTGATTCCTAACTTGATTCTGTTTATTAACCTGCAGTCACGAAATCACTCGTGCTCTGTTTGTTAAGGTAGAAGTTAATGTGGTAGGCAAAAATATATCTGGGTGAAGGGTAAAATGCTGGCCTATGTAAAAAACATTCCTTGATATGCAACCAATTACAATAATCAAAATTCCTAAAATATATTAAATTTGAAACTAATGTACAGTAAAGTGGCAGCTGAGTTCAAATACAATCGGTCAAATGTTCTTGAAGTAATGCTTCCAAATATTAACAATGGAGACTAAGAGAAATCAACTAGATATTTGTTTGCAATTGAATGCTAATTACAGTGAGATGAAACAACATAAACCTCATCATGAACCTGACCTGCAAGATTGCTTCCTTGAGCTTTGAATGAAGACGAGAGCCAGAATCCTTAACAGTCTTTGGAGGCCATATCTGCCAACAAAAGCACCATGAAAACACAAGCTAAATGAAAGAAGATAGACTGTGGCTAACTAGTATAAAATATCAACTCATTCATTTGTACTTCCCCTCTCAAACAAAGAATACAACCAAATTCGGCAACAGGGATTCAATCCAAGGGATCACCAAAATAATATCGATTAGACACTTCCCATTCCCAAGGCCAAAGAATCTATTAGGCACACGCCACTTGCCAATGGAACATCCATCTTATAATATTCATATGTTTCTGGACACCCTTCCCAGTATTATCACTGATGTGCAAAGTTTTTTTCCCCACAAAGCAATTTAATTTAAAAAAATCACAGAAACTGAATGTTCAAAGGGCAGATTCTGCATCCAACTTTCAGTTCATTCAATTTTCCCTAAGAATGATAAAAACATAAGGATCATCTCTTTTCTGTTAACTGCAACTTAAGAGCACCACAGTATGTGCATGAATACAAATGTAGCAGACGGGAACATCTGTGAAAAGACCATAGTAAGCAGCGGTAAAAATAGCTTAAAAATACACCCTTACCGGTGTCGAACAAGAAGGGCAGATATATCCAGCTGGAGCGGTGTGAGGAGGAAAGCCTTTGATATGTGAAACCAAACAATTGGTGTGTATAACATCTAAATGAAAGCCATCAGGATAAAATGTTATGAAGTGCATTTGAGAGAAAATGTTCAAACAAAATACTTGTATGAATCCATGCCGACACTCACGCAAGCAACCCAGTCGAGTGGTTAGTGAGCCAGACCCCTCATCAAGAACTGACTCGCACGAGCAACATTTTGGAGGCCAATCATATTCCGCATCTATCACCCACTCAGAATAAGTCCTTACCTAAACCGATGACAAGAAACAACCATTTTTTGATTAATAGCAATGGATATGCATCGGACTACACATTTATATATTCCACCTATGGTATTACATAACTGTAATGCATCTCAAGAGCCAAACAACAGTCCGGCCTTTGAAAAATTCAAGGCCGTATAATTAATTGTCACTGTGCCATCTCTCCATGGCTTAACAGAGGCATGGTCCTGTTTTGCATACAATCTAGACCCACCCTATGGCAGCGAGTTTTTCCTTTTTATGGCACAGTTATAATAACTGAATAACGTGCAGAACAAACTAGGTCACAAAATCCAGTTTCGCAATCAAAAATGGGAAGAATTAATGAAGTTACCACACAGATCTGATGCTCCGGAAAGCAAATACATTCCCCGCAGACAGGAACCTTATGCACAAAGCAATACAACTTCGTAGCCTGAAACAGCACAACAAAATTTCAGATCAATGAACCAACCTCTGCCGAAACCAATTCCAGCAGATTTATCGCAAGCGAATCCATCGCTAACGACAACCTAGTCAGTTACGAAACCCTCTATGAGCCGCAATTAAGCAATGCTGCAGCGGAAACATAGATTTCTACCCCGGGATAGATACTACACTATCGATCGGATCACCTAACAGCTACAAACCGATCACTGAGATATCGAGCTCGAGGAATCACAAAAACCGAAATGCAATTCCAGCTCGGATCAAATCACGATCCGCAGGTAAAACTTCCACGATGCACTCAAATCCCTAAGTACACGAAACTCGCAGGTTCAAACAATTCATAACCAAAAAAAAAATAACAAAGAAGATCCCCATGGAGTTGGCTCCCTCGATACGAATCACATCGGATCAGATCCCCAAATGTAGCAATTCTAGGGAAACAAACGGTCAAATTCAGATACAAAGTTAGGTTTTCCCGGTTCTTTCGTTATTTTACCTTGCGACATTTGCAGACCACCATTGGAGGAGTCGAGTTTTCCCAATTTCAGTGATCAATACAAAATTAGGGTTTCGGAATCGATCGGAGAGGAGATCTGGGTTGGTTTTTTTATTTATTTATTGGTTTTTGTTATTTGGAGGCCGAAGAGAGTAGGAGACTGGACGAAGAAAATGCGGTGACGTCATTTCAATCATGGTTTAGGAATGGGTTAATTACCCTCAGGTCCCTGAACTATTGACGATTTTGTAATAGGGTCCCTGTGTAATTTGAATAAGATTTAAGGTCCCTGTGTTATAACAAAATATTACTCTCAGGTCCCTGGCTTAACCTTCGCTGACATCATCAATTTTTTTTTATTTTTTAACACTGAATTGACCAAAATACCCTTAAGCCAAAAATAAAAAAATCCAAAAAACAAAATAAAAATTAGGGAAAAGTGCAAAAAAAGTCCTGTGGTTTCACTTTTAGTCCTCCGAACCTAAATTCGTCCCGAACTATGAAAAATTTCTTTTTCATCCCGTTTTTTTTACATTTTAGTCCCAAATCTCAAATTTTTTTCAATTATTTTTATTATATCATAAATTCGTCCCGAACCTATGGAATTCCGGAAATACCTCTCACCCGCTTCCGAATTTCACCTAACGCTCAATATCAAAGTCGTAGATCTAGATCTTACGGATCCTCTCGTTTTGAATCGCTCGATTCAGAGTATGTATGCGAAAGTTATGATGTTTCTACTGAAAGTTGACGAACTAAGCCTATCAATGTTAATACCAACCGAAATCACATGAAACTCAAAAACGCAAGGCTCAAATCACAAAACTCACAACACAAAAGTCGTAGACGAATGTGTTGCAAACCTACCCGACTTGAAATCATCTAAATCGGAGTTCACACGAAAAAGTTACACATATTTCCCCAAAAGGTGACGTGTTATGATTGATAGGCTTAGTTCGTCAACTTTCGGTAGAAAAATCATAACTTTCGCATACATATTCCGAATCTAGCGATTCCAAAACGAGAGGATCCGTAAGATCTAGATCTACGACTTTGATGTTGAGCATTTGGTGAAATTCGGAAGCGGGTAAAGGGTATTTCCGGAATTCCATAGGTTCGGGACGAATTTATGATATAATAAAAATAATTGAAAAATATTTGAGATTTGGGACTAAAATGTAAAAAAAAATGGGATGAAAAAGAAATTTTTCATAGGTTCGGGACGAATTTAGGTTCGGAGGACTAAAAGTGAAACCACAGGACTTTTTTTGTACTTTTCCCTAATTTTTATTTTGTTTTTTGGATTTTTTTTTATTTTTGGCTTAAGGGTATTTTGGTCAATTCAGTGTTAAAAAATAAAAAAAAATTGATGATGTCAGCGAAGGTTAAGCCAGGGACTTGAGAGTAATATTTCGTTATAACACAGGGACCTTAAATCTTATTCAAATTACACAGGGACCCTATTACAAAATCGTCAATAGTTCAGGGACCTGAGGATAATTAACCCTTTAGGAATTGAACTGAAGAGGTTTGGGGGAATTGCTATCCCCACTCCGATTTTGAGGAATCCAATCACAAGCTTGTGCTTTTCTTATTCTCTTCAACTTTTATTAATAAAATGTTAAATGGATATTATTCTTTGAATTGTTTAAGTACATTCATACACAAGCTTGTGAGATGTTTATATGGAAACTAATAGTTGTGTTGATTTGTTAGCTAATTTAGGTTTTGATTTGTCTGTGGGATCTCATTTTTTTAGCATATCTCCCACGGGAGTTAGAGATATCTTGTTAAGAGACATCAACGACGTCTCGTACTCGAAATCAGTTGTATCTTTATTTTGATGAAATGAAATTCTGCATCGGGGTGCTTTAGCCCCTCATCTTTGACAAAAAAAATCTATGAATAAGGTTTAGTAGGAAAACGAAAAATAAGAGAAAATGTAGAAACATGATCATACGAATTTTAGCTGGATTCTCGAACTGGACCAATTTGAATAACACTTCCAAAACCCCAATTATAGAAATCGGAACAAACATACATAGTCTCTTACTGTGAAAAAATAAATAGAAATCTATCAAACTCAAAAGTAGATATTTATAAACTTTGAAAAATGTTGACCACTATAAATTTAAAAATATATATTTGATACTCTTTAATTTCAAAAAAAAATTATGATTTGTCATTTTGTAAAGGATAAAATAGTCATTTCACATGAGAAAAAATGAAAAACGGGCACTAAAGTCAACCAAGACCCGACATCAATATTTTTTTAAAATATAGGGAAGGCTGATAATTTTTCAAAATATAGGGACCCTTAGTGAAGATTGTAATTTAGACTGGGTCTAAGGGATAATTTGCCATTTATAAATTACAAAAGGAACTCGCAGCTCCATAGACCTTCATCCCCAGGTCCAGATCCCCCCAATTTCAAATTCAAAAAAAACTCCCCACCCACTAAGAACCTACCGCTCCCTTCTCTCTCTACATTTGTTTCTCTCTCTACATTTGGAAGTAGCCAAATGACGGTGGCGCCGCCGCACGGGTCGGGGATGGAGATCCTGAACCCGCCGTCGGACGGCATCTCCAACCTCCGCTTCTCCGACCACAGCGACCACCTCCTCGTCTCCTCCTGGGACAAGGTAACTTAACTCCTCCCTCCTTAGTGGCATTTTTGTAATATTATTCTCTTTCCAACCTAAAAGCTTAAACCTTTTTTTTCTAATTTTCGTTTGGAAAAAAAAATGCGCAGAGCGTGAGGCTGTACGACGCGAGCTCGAACGTGCTGCGGGGGGAGTTCATCCACGGCGGGGCGGTCCTCGACTGCTGTTTCCACGACGACTCCTCCGGCTTCACCGCCGGCCTTGACACCACCGTCCGCCGGTTCGTTCCTTTTTTCCCATTTTGCCCCTGCATTCTCTCGGAATTCACGAAACTGCCATTCTAGTAGAAGTAGTTAACACATCTCTGGAAATGGGACGACCGTTGCAGGTTGGTCTTCAGCCACAACAAGGAGGATATATTAGGCAGGCACGACGCCCCCGTTCGTTGCATCGAGTACGCCCACGTCTCAGGTAGTGTTTCTTTAGCTTCGTGTTCGAATGGTAGAGCTCGAGATAGGTTTTCCGTTTTAAGAAGTCTTTTTTTCCATCAATGTAGGCCAAGTGATTACGGGTAGCTGGGATAAGACGTTGAAATGTTGGGATCCTCGAGGAGCGAATGCGCTCGTTGGCACGTACCAGCAACCCGAACGTGTGTACTCGATGTCTCTGGTTGGAAACCGTCTGGTGGTAGCAACGGCAGGTAGACATGTGAATGTGTATGATCTGAGGAATATGTCTCAACCCGAGCAAAGGAGGGAATCTTCTTTGAAGTATCAAACACGTTGCGTGCGCTGCTACCCCAATGGCACAGGTACTAATTTCACCTGGTACTTTACATAACCAAATTGTTTGAACTTCTGGCAATCAGCTATTAATTTGCTCGCAATATGCAATACTGAGACGAACCTTGTTTACTTATTCTCGATAATCTGTTGTCGGTCTTCTAGTTTGTACGTATGTATCAGATTATTCTTCCTCACATCGAGTATAATGCAGGATATGCACTCAGTTCTGTTGAGGGACGGGTTGCTATGGAATTTTTCGATCTTTCAGAGGCCAGCCAATCAAAAAAGTAGGTATCTGGATGTGAACCAGAAAAGTTTTGTGTATCAAGAATCATTTTTGTATTCCTAGGGATTACAATTGCTTAAAAACTCAAAACTGAATTTTGTGCAGATATGCATTTAAATGTCATCGGAAGTCGGAGGCTGGGAAGGACATCGTCTATCCTGTAAATGCTATTGCATTTCATCCAGTGTAAGTATTCCCGTATCCTTCGAGGACAGGGTCCCAGTCTAAAAGGATGCCACCAGAAATTCTTGCATCGACCATGAGTGGCCATTGTGCTTTCATTATTGTAAAGAGACAAGTCTTGGTTTTACCTAATAACAAGTTGCTCCTAGATCAATGCAGGGCAGGCTGATTATGTATTTTCTGAACTGGAATTGACAAGTTTGTTGAAGTTTGAAAAACTATCTTCAGCCTGTCTCTTTCTGTTGCTAATTTATGTATGGAAACTGTAATCTGCAGGTATGGTACATTTGCAACCGGAGGATGCGACGGCTTTGTCAATGTTTGGGACGGGAACAATAAAAAGAGACTTTATCAGGTATTGCTTCTGGTTGATCCAAATATATTGTCTCGGATTTGTTCTCCATGCATATACTGACATCTTGCTTCTTCTTGTGTTGCAGTACTCGAAGTACGCTTCCAGCATATCTGCACTTTCGTTCAGCAGAGATGGCCATCTGTTGGCTGTTGCATCCAGTTACACTTTCGAAGAGAGTGAAAAACCGTAAGAACAACTACCGCTTCTCGCTCTCTCTCCTTCTCGGCCTCGCCTCATGCTGATACCACATTTTGCTGCTTCTTTTTCCCAGCCATGAACCGGATGCTATCTTCGTACGCAGCATCAACGAAGTCGAAGTCAAGCCAAAACCGAAATTGTACCCTATCCCTCCTGCATAAGGACTCGAAGAATGCTCTCCTACCCATTTAACAGGAGTCCAATTTCACTTGCGTCCTCTTGTTTTGTTCATTCCTCGTGAAGATGTATCCAGATTTTACAGTAGTTTGAGTGTTCTCTCGCAAATACTTGTAGTAAAATGTTCGTGGATATTGGTGGTTAATGTCCAACAGTGTTTAGTCTGCTGCGCCATTCTTCTGTCTTTTTTGTTGCTCTGTTATCTCTTCTGAAGGATCGTTCTCTTTAATACAAATGGTGACCTGGGATTTTTCCGTTTCTTAATTCAGCCGTTTGAATAAAAAATTAAATAAAAATATGTATCATTCATCATATTTAGTATAAAATTCAAATAATTACAAGGGCAAATAGATTGATAGACATTGTTGAACCTTGTTATATATTATTAATTTAAGGGCAAAGAAAAACTACCAACAAGATGCACCAAACGGATTATTTAAAAAGAAGGATTAAAAGGGTTAAAAACCCAAAAGTGGAAGAGAATTTCGAGAAGAGATGTGGATCTTGCATAATTTATAAATTCAGTAATTGAATGAAAATGAGAGCCTAGAAATTAATAAGAGCCAGCAAAACATAGTAGTAAAAGTGCAACAGTGGGTTCAAGACACACCTCTCTTGTCTAGCCACTGGCTTACAAAGATGCAACTGATGCACCACCTCAGAGGTTGCCATCTAAACAGATATGAACCACCCAATAGAGTCACCTTGATTCCTTAGCAAAGTTCGAGGCGTCGCCCCGTCCTCCTTTACCACGTCTAACACGAGCAAGTACCAAGTCCGCTCTCATAGCAGGGGGACCATATTCATGTTCTTTTGAGCATGTCGGAATACAACAACACGAGTTCATGCAGGAACTGAATAAGCCGCTGGCCTTCCTCTTCCCGGAAGGGCTGCTGGCATTCTTGTTCCTGAAATAGCCCCTTGCCTTTTTGCTGGCATACGGCCAGAACGCTGTCTCTTCGAGAATATTCCTTTGTTTGGCTGAAGGCGGGTAGAAAATACTTAGACTAACTGGCAACCAACTAAGAAGAGAGAGTGCAGAAAAGCTGGGATTGGAGGAAGGACAGTACCCGTGAATAGTAGTAACCGTTTATCTTGTCTACCACCTTGTCCACAAGACCATACTCAACAGCTTTCTCTGCATTAAAATACTTGCCTTCCACAATATCCTTCCGCAGTTGCTCCCTGGACCTTCCAGTTCCTTTCTCTAACAGCTCCAGGTAAACATCGGAATAACATTCAAGTTCCTCAGCCTGGAAAAAAACACCCATTATCCAGGTAAAGGAGAACACATACAAAAGAAAAGAGTTCGAGAGAGTAGCATAGTCACGAAACGCACTCTAAGCCACAAGTCTGTCGACGTTCCATGCGACTCCTCCGCTTTTGGGAGATGCAACCTGGCTGAAATAAGAAACGGACTGTCAGCAGCAGATAAATAAGAAATGAAGGCTAAAAGAGCCATAAGAACCGTGCACCTATTTTTTGCCAAGGAACGAGTGTTCAAAGTCTCTGTTCAACTGTGATTTGGAAAACTATGGGACTCTATTCTAAGGTTCTAAACCTCAAGAAGAGTTTCTATAAAGATCAGATCTGTACAAATCTGGACCAATCCTGCTTAATGGACCTGGAGCTGGTGAGTCTAATTTAACAGAATTAACAAGAATGGTCTCAACTGAAAACCCCGACTGATTTCCTTAGTTGATAAACTGTGAGCTTGAACCCATTTTAACAGAACCGAGCAACCAGTGAATATCTAAGGATTAATAAGTGTAGATAATAATCAGTGAATGGTACAAACCGCTCGCGTTTTTCATTATTGCACGTTTCCCCTTGTCTCCAAGTGATAGAAGCATGGCTGCTTGACCATCAGCCCAGCCACAATTTATAGTGTAGATAGGCGCTACACATCTCTTCAGACAACAGCAAAGACATGCACAATGTAAGCTTTTCCGTCAGACAAAATGTAGAACACGGAGCATTGGTAAGTGCCTACTGGATTCCTCCGAGATTGGGACACTTTCATATGAAGAGTTTATTTTTCTCTCTGCAGGCTAAGTTATACAGGTTTGGAAGAACACAAGTACTTCCCTGGGGGCATTTTCCATATACATACAAGATCAATCTATAAAGAGTAAGCTATTCTTTGGTATGATGTTTCAATGCCTGACTTTTTTCTCCAATTTTCTTTTCTAGTGGCCCAAATCCGCTAAATTACACCTTCTATCATGTTGCATATAAAATGGTTGGACATTGCTATTTATGGAAAGATATATGCCACCTTCTACCTTATTTTATGAATAACAAGCAAACGTAAGATCCAGCAGAAAGTACGTACTTGCATGATGTCGGCAACAGCAAATGCATCAGTTTCCATGCCAACAAGCTGACTATCCTCATCCTAGAAAATATTACCAATGAGACGTGAAAACATCACTAAAACTAGACAGACAAATTAATATATTTGTCCCAGAAGCAACTAAATTACTCGGTCCTTGAGGGAGCTCAATCCTAACCTGTGTACCAAATGAGTTGATGTAAATATATATCGGCTTTTTGTTGTCTGTAAAATCCATGTACATCAGTTGTTTGACCATTAGGTCAGCGACAGCAGTATAAATCTGCATGGTATATCAAGATTGAGCCCGTCAGATGGAGAAATGGTACAGTAAGCAGTCAAGGATGTTTAAGTTGTTTCAAGGAGAATCAGGGAAAGATAAATGGCTCACGGGCAATCCAAGGTAGCACACTCGAGCTTTCAAAAGCCTTGAAGGAAGATCAAGATTTCTCCTTCGTCTTCTTTCCCTTCGTCCTCCGCCCTTTCGTCCATCATAAGCCATGCTTGTACTTGAATCAAAGAGGGAAGTTCTACTTTCCATGTCATCCATTCCTGCAAGCTCTGAATAAGACTCGAGGATTTCCTGTTCGATAAGCAAAATACTTGGGATGTAAGTTGTTAGTTTTCCATAGCATAGTGCAAAATTTTATTCCCTTGGATCCTCCTGAAAGATTATGCAAAGAAACCTCTGAAAGATTCTCTGATTGCCGACAGAAAGGATTATCTTCTTTCAGGAACAAATCCAATTGCGAACTAGGGAGACCATAAAGATACTCAGGCACATTCTTTAAGTTATCCGTCACTGCAGCAAATCAAATGCAAGGAAATCAGAGAGGCCATAATTCAGTATAATTCCAGTCTCCACTGCCTTTGGAGCATTTGCTAGAAAAACAGGGATTAAGCAAATGGAACACTAGAATTCCATAAAAAAAATGTGATGAGCCCCCCAAAATCTAGTTCTGGCACAAACAATGTAATTTCAGTGCACCAACACCTGGCAGCATCATTCTTTATGCAAAGACCATACCGATCGACATTAATATGGAGAGCTTTGCCAGCTTTGATGGTCCAACCAGGCTTGAATCTAAATTTAATCGGTCCAGCAGACAGCTGGTAGTTTCGACCAAAAAGGACTACAATGACTATAGCCCATCAATGTAGCTTCTCCCCCTTTAGTGACAGCCAATTAAAGACTGACTTTATAATTGGGACAACACCCTCAAAACCACCAATAGCACAACTCAATGAGTTATCTTTTACAATATTAAGTACTCCCTGAAGGTGAAAATAAAGCAACCAGCAATTGGACCAAAACAAATCCCCAAAAATACTAGATAGACAGAGAGAGAGAGAGAGAGAGAGAGAGAGACTAACAGCTATCTATGAGATTCTCTGATTGCTGACAGAAATGATTATCTTCTTTCATGAGCAAATCCAATTGCGAAGTAGGGTTACCACATAGAAATTCAGGCACATTTTTGTAGTTATCCATCACTGCAGAAAATCGAGTGCAAGGAAGTCAGAGGAGCAAGCAATAATTCAGTAGAAATTTTCTGTTATCTACAGGGAAAATCATAGTTTCCATTTCCCACCTAAAGTGCTGCAAACGGAACAAAATCTACTTTACATGCGAGCCATGGCTTTGAAAGCACCGATACCCCCGAACAGCATCATTGATTTAACTATACTAACAGACCTTAGTAAGAAGAGATTTGCCTCCTTTTGAGGTCTCACCTGGCTCGGACATGAATAGTTCGTCCAGTGAGTGCCCAGATAGCAACCAAAAACCCACTATACCAACCTCCAAAAGACAACAAACAAGAACCCCAAGCCATATATTCTTAAGAGAGTCATCACCCTCCAAGTAGCAACATTGTAGCTTCTCCCCCCTTTAGTGACACAATCAATAAAGACGAATACTTCAGGAAAAGCAGCAACGCCCTTTATCCAAAAACCACCAATGGCACCTAAAACCCAACTAAAGGAGCGATCTTTTCGCATTCAAAGTACACCAACCAGCTGAGAAACAAGAAAAGTCCACTAAAGAAAACACCATTTGACCCAATTACAAAACCCCAAAACACAGAAAAAAAAACTGTTTTCTGAGCAATCCAAAGGCTTGGTGGGTAGAATGGCAATAGATCCTAACTCATTTCCTAGGGTTCGGTTGGTCAATTCCCACCCGCTGCGGAAACGGAAAAACATTGCTTCAATGTCGTCTAAAGCACAGAAGTGTAGACCAACTTAAAACCCGAAACACTGGCTAGAGAGAGAGAGGGGAGAGATACTAACAGCCATCTATGAGATTCTCCGCGCGGAACTGCTTGGGGACGTCGTTGTCAAGGGAAAGGAGAGCGGCGGAAGGGGACTTGTAAAAACCAAGACAAGTCGATGACGTCATCTTCTTCTTCTTCTTCTTCGAGTGGAATACTGTAGTTGGGCTCCTTGAAGAAAGGAAGGCGCTGTTCGGAAGGAAGCACGGGGCCGGAGCCAGCCGGAGGAAGAGGTCCGGTGAGGAGGACATGGCGGTGGTCGATTTTTTTTTTTTTTTTTTGTGAGGATCTGGGAAGGAGGGAGGAATCGAGGTTTTAGTAGAAACCGGCCTTCTTATCGTTTTTGGAATATTGAGTTTCAGCAAAAATAACATTTTTATTTAATATCAACAAAATATACAAGTTTATTATTTTGATAAAGTAGAATAGTAGATAGCTAATTTAGTATTGTTTATTTTGATGATCAAAAAGTTTAAAGGTTATAATCTTCATATTTTTTTGAGTAATTAGTAGCGCCATCATCACATCATATAAAAGAGCAAATTAACCTCAGGTCCCTGGTCTTTACCGAAATCTCTTATTGGGTCCCTCCTGTTACATAAATGATTAATCCGTTCCTATTTTATTCAAAAATGTTTGTCTCGGGTCCTCACCGACCAAATCAAACTTTTTTTTAATTTTTTGTCATGTGAATTGACTATTTTACCCTTCACAAAATGACAAAAATATGATAAAATTTGTCATTTTGTGAAGGATAAAATAGTCATTTTACATGATAAAAAATAAAAAAAAAAGTCCGATTTGGTTGGTGGGGACCCGAGACAAACATTTTTGAATAAAACAGGGATTTAATACTCATTTATGACAAAAGATTGACTTAATAGGAGAATAATGTAAAGACCAGAGACCTGAGGGTAATTTGCCCTAATTTTTTTTTAATGGCTAACTTTCTAAGTTTTGTATCTAGATTCTAGTCACATTATATGAATTGGTCGAATTTTCTCACTCGAACTACTCGGTTTGACCGAACAAATTTAGTCGGATCATACGGACTGGTCAATTTTTTGTCGCAATCTGCCTACTCTGACGAGACCAAAACTAGGTCAGAACGTGCATGCTGATCAAAAAAAATTTCTTGAAGTGTCTAGTCTAATAGGACCAAATTTGGTCAGACCGTATGGATTAGTCAACTTCTTTACTCGAACTACTCAGTCTGAGCTGGACAAAAATTTGGTCAAATCAAAAAACTTTTAAAATTCAAACCACTCGGCCAAACTAAATAATGTTGGACCGTTCACACCAGTAAATAATGCTCAGTGTGATCATGCTAAATCTGGTCGAATCGTATGGACTGTCTCGAATTACCTGGTCTGCACCAGACCATATTCGACTGAACTGTATGGATTGATCATTTTTTTACTTGAGTTGCATGCTTTAAGCGATACAAAATTTGATCGGGCCAGATGGTTAGGAAAATTTTTGGAATTTAACCAACTCATTCTGAGTCAGACGCAATTCAAAATTTTTGGTCTATTTGTCCTAATTTGGTCATACCGTACGAGTTGATCATGTTTTTTACTCAAATCATTTGGCTTGAGCCGGACGAAATCTAGTCTGACTATTTGGATCGATCCAATTTTTTAACTTGAACCACCTAGTTTTACCACACCAGATTTGGTCGAACTACACGGCCTGGTCAACTTTTTTGACTTGAACCGTTTGATCTAAACCAGATCAAATATAGTCAAATTATATGGACGGACATAAACGTTTTGGCTGAAACTGTTGGGTTTGAGCCAAACCAAATTTGGTCGGGCCATATGAATCGGAAAAGCTTTTCAACTCAAACTAGATAGTCTGAATGAGACCAAATTCTTCTAATACAATGTTTAATTGAGTTTATTCAAATTTCTGTGTGAAACTAAGTTATATATCTACAATTTTGTTATTATGACTTTTTCAAATTTAGAATATGAAAATATCAAAAAAAATGTTTACAGTCAACAATCGATTGAGTTATAATCAGCTTATGAATAATTAATTCAATAGAATAACTGGTTCGGATTAAATAGTAGATTGGTTATGAGAAACGACATACTTGGTTATGAGTAATTAATTAAATAACATGTTTAGTTATTTTTTAAATAGCCTCATCCATTATTTATAATTTATACTTTTTTTCAAAATGTGATCTAACCAACCGGAAACTGAATTAGAATAAAATCAGGATAAAAAATGTGTTAAGGCCGCAATATGAACCAGACTAAATCAGATCAGACCATATGGGCTAGTGTTTTTTTTCTCAAACCATCTAGTTTGCCTGGACCAAGTCCAATAGAAGTATAGAACCATACGCGCTGGCGAATTTTTTCGTCTCGAAGTGTCAAGTCGAACTCTACAGACTAGTGAGTTTTTTTTTCCCTCAAATGGCCCATTCTTACCGGACCAAATCTGGTCAGACCGTATGAACTGATCAACTTTTTTCATTCAGACCGCCCAATCTAAGTCGGACCAAATCCAGCCAGATTGTACGGACCGGAAAACTTTTTGACTCAAATTGAAAATTTAGTTAGCAATTAGCATATGCTGAAATGTTGAGGTTATCCAGTTCAAACAAAGGATATAGTCAACACAAATTAATTTCTAATAGTGGGTGTCCGGTTTTGACAGAATTATCGCCAAACTAACGTTGCGCAAGCAACAAAACTTAAAAGATACGGTATTCAAATTAGTCGACACCGTATTTTGTATCTTAAGCAGAGAACAAGCCGTGTGTCCATTTCCATTCCTTTTTTTTTTCAATTTAAGAGTCTGAATCTTATTGGATAAATGTTGCAAATGTGACGAGATTCAGAATATTTAGTACCTCAAGTCACAGGAAAGAGAGAAGCAAAACTCTTCCTTTCATTTATTCTGCTGATTGACACGATATGGGATTTGGTATTCTGATGTGTAACTACTAAAAATCAGAAAGAAGTCGTGTGCTCCTTCTTATTTCGTAGGAAAAAATTATCAATTTATGCATCCTTATCCTCAACTAAAGGCTAATGTCGAGTATTTGACTGAAATTATGTTACTTTGACTCGAACAAAGTTTTATGGTGTGTAGATGAACACTTTCGAGGTTTGAGATGTTCTTTTCAAAATTATTTTGTACTGTTTTGGCTCACATAGATTATAATTGTCATATTTGAATTTTGACATCTCCGAATTGAACGCTTGTGATGTTAAGATAAATATTTTATGGCTTATTTTAAAATTGACCAGTGTTAAATTATATGCCGGGAGTTTCAATCCATACTGTCTTCTCTTCATTTTTAATGTTTAGACCCCAAATTTTTTTTAAGCAATATTGTACTTTGCTACTCGAACTAATTCTATTTATTTACTATTAGTAAATCACCAACATGTACAAATGAAATATGAAACTCCCCCTATTACTAAAAGACGAATCAATTAATTCAATCAGTCCACTCAGGATTAACGCAAGTCTCCTTGGCCATCCACAAATTACTGTGCCATTAATAATTAAGATTAGTGCTTAATGAGTGATCGGTGAGGAGATTTCCCTGATCGTCTTATCAATATTTTTTGTGTATTCGAGAATCTGTCCGAAGAAATGCTATGATTGTTTTGGAAGGGTTGGAATCCACAAGAAATTATTGCATCGTCTAGGGTTTCTTTCTGGACGCCAGGTCATTGGCTACGCACCTTTACTTGGCCAAATACCTTGCCCATTAAGTAATCTATCCTCGGTCGTTGCATGGCTTAATTAGGTGATCTAGCAAGACTGTTCTTGTATGTTACTGGGAAGAAAAAAATGTGGTGAAAATATTGAAGCAAAGAAAGTTTTTTGTAGAATTTTTATGTTTGTTATGGTAGAAAATTAGGAGAAAGAATTTGTTTTCCCTCAATATCTCTTCTATTTTGTAGTTCAAATTATAACTGTGCTATATGTCAAATAATTCTGATTCCTTTCAAAAAAAAATTATTTCCACTCAATTTCTTCTGTAATTACACACCTAAGCACATATATTCATTGATAGAACATTATTACAAGTTGAATACTTTTTTTTTGCGTGTGGAGTTAAATACATATTTGAATAAAATACAAAAACAATCTTAGCATGAAAAATTATGGACACTGCTTATAATTTTATGCAATTCAAATCTAAATCAATTATATTTGCATAAAAAATAGATTAAAATGGAGTCCAAATTTGTGATTCACAATGATGTCATGCTTTTATAAATCAAACAAATCAATATTAAATTAATCAGCACATCTTTATGATATCTTAAATTAAATTCAAACAATATATCTTAAGGCCTCCTTTAATCTGATTGAGCAAAAACACAATAAATGTGCAAGAAACTGTTGGATTAAATGAGGAGGACACCAAATCACTTGGTTTCACGACATCTCTCGTCCACGATTCATTTGGTTTCATTGTCGCTTGGCAAATAAAACTCACATTCGCTAACCATTTATTTTGAAATCTGAAACTTAATAATTAACTTTGGAAAAATAAAGTTTAACTAATTAATATTTTTTAAAAAATCATTTAGTACACTACGATAAAAAAATTATAATTTTAAAAGCATTATTTGATTGACAATTTAACCAGTCGGACCGTGAATCACACAATAAAACATTCTGATTTTATGGGTTCATTTATTCACCTTGCAGTTCAAAATCTGGTCAGACTAGATAGTTGGCATGGATTTTGGACCTGAAATTTTTTGGTTAGCAAGGTTTAATGGGTAAAAATGGAAAAAAATGGACAATTTCTCAAAAAATTTCAAACTCCAAGATCGAAATAGGTGAAAAACAAAATGAAGCTCGAGGAGGAAGACCGTCGGAGGAAGCTACTAGAAGAGAAGAATCAAAGAACAATTTCGTTGAGGAAAATGGTGAAGGAGCAAAGTAATTGGAGGAGAAGAATCACACGAGGAAAGAAGGCCACCTTGGGCAAGGGAGAAGGAGGTCCTCGGAGGATGAAGGAGGTAGAGGCTGCTGGATTATGAGGGATTAAAGAGGAAGGAGGAGGTGGAGGATGAAAGAGAGAAAATATTGCATAAAAATCGAGATTAAGAGAAAGGAATCATTCTTCCATGTCAGGCGAGCTCGTGGTCTGAATTGCCATTTGGTGAAGTAATGAGGGAGAATTTTAAAGCTCTAAGTGATTTAGGGGTTGGGGTTCATGTTGGCAATGATTTGGAGGTTTTTTTGGCAACGATGTCTGTCACTATACCAATGGCTAATTGACATGGCGAGACATGATCGGGTCAGGGCGTGATGAATTGATGACATGGCGAGACATGTACGCGGGCTTTAGAGACGACGACAAGTCGAATGTGAGCTTTGAAACTTTTTGTTATTAAATGAAAGAAGTTGAGACCAAGTTGTTATTTTCTCTCATATTTGTACTAGTTGAACTTATTTCATATATATAGATATATACATACATACGCACGCACGCACGCTATGTATAAAGAGAGGAAGGCACGATTGTTGCTATAAAAAAATGTGTTTGCTTTTTTTCTTTTTGTTGCGAAAAGGAAATTTGAGATTTGCTCACCAAGTTCTTCCTGTAATTACTCTTGAGTTGTTATTCTTGTAAGAAAAAAACTTAAATGAAAAGTAATTAGAAAAATGAAAAGTAATTAGAAAAAAATGAATAGTTTTGTAAATGAAATAATTTTTTTAAAAGACAAAAGATTATAAAAAGTGAACAAGTTAAAATATTGGGTTTGTTAAAACTAGATTTTTTTTCTAACCACTCTATATGATTATGATTTTCACGTAGTATAATATTTCCGTACAATCGGTATTTTAATTAGTTAGACTGTTCGATCAACGACCCAAAACAAAATGTAAGTTATTTTCTCGGTTGGTTTAAAAACTAGGGAATAGTCACTTTTAGTACCCTCTGATTTCTGCAAAAATTATTTTAGTACTCTATGGTAAATAACTCTTTATTTGAGTCATACCTCACCAATTTTCCATCACTTTGGTTCCAAAATTACGATACTACCCCTCCCTCAATCAAAACATAACTAAACCCAATTCAACCCGACCGAACCCACATCCAATTCAACCTAATAGGGCGTAAAAAATAGGATATGACTCAGATTGAGCTGAAATTTTACAAGAAGCATCCTAAAAATACACATGATTTACAAAAAATATTTCAGGAATTTTAGAGGCCCAAAAGTATTTTTTTTATTTTTTGATGCACTAAAACTTCGTAAAATTGTATAAAATAGAAAATGTGTCCAATTGAGTTGAAACTTGTCCCAAGGATACATTTTGGTTCCTAAATTTATTATAGATTCTTAAGATTTCATGGGATAAGTTTCAACTCAATTGGATATATTTTCTATTTTATACAATTTTACAAAGTTTCAGCACTTCGAAAAATAAAAAAAATACTTCCTTGCATATACAATTCCTGAAATTTGTTTCGTAAATCATGTGTATTTTTTGGATGATTCCCCTGGGATACGTTTTAACTCAATTAGATATATTTTCTATTTTATACGATTTTACGAAGTTTCAATGCATTGGAAAATAAAAAAAATACTTTTGGGCCTCCACAAATTCCTGAATTTTTTTTCGTAAATCATGTATATTTTTAGGATGCTTCTTATAAAATTTCAGCTCAATCCGAGTCATATCCTATTTTTTATGCCCTATTGGATTGAATTGAATGTGATTTCGGTCGGGTTAAATTAGGTTTGGTTAGGTTCTGATTGAGAGGGGCAATATCGTAATTTTGAGACCAAAGTGATGGAAAATTGGTGAGGTATGACTCGAATGAAGAGTTCTTTACCACAGGGTACTAAAGTAATTTTTGGAGAAACCACAAGGTACTAAAAATAACTTTTCCCTAAAAACTATGTAAAAATATATCAATTAAGTCAAATTTAAACTAATTAAAATTATTTAGGTATATAGACAGCTATCCAAACGTTGCCCATCCTACGTGGACCTTACTCGAACATCTAGATTAACTACATTATCATTTATTGATAATGTGGCACTCTATGGATCTTTCCTTCTCCTTCCCCTTTATTCTTTTTCCTCAACTTTTTTAAACGATCGGCCACAATTCAACCCATCCCACCGAGGGTTGAATATCCAACCTGAAATGGGTCAACACTTAATAGTGGTACGTGGCAAACTAGAGCATCCACAAACAAAATTCCACGTGTAGGGCAGCGAGGAGCTTCTACTAAATGGACGGCTGGAGATGTTGTTGCTATCTAATAGTTGGTCGCTAATGGTTGACGTGGGAAAGCCACCAAACTAATTGTACACGTATCGGCGTCACAAAGTGGTAGAGTGCCGTTTCCCCCCTTGACGGTTGCGCGTCGGCGAAGCCCCTTTGGCCTCTACCAAGTCCACACTCTCTCTACACTCTCCCTTCCTTTTCTGATAAGAACAATATTGTATATTCTTGCTTTCAAATTTACGATGTACAAAATATTATTGTCTACTTCATATATTCTTTACTTTTTTTGAATATCTTTTAAGTTCATATTTGAAATGTTTTCCTTTCAAAAAAATTCCGCAATGTCAGAACCCTATTTAAGTATAATTATTTTTTGATGATATTATTCTGTTTGTAAAATTTAAATTCAGTATATCTTACTAAAATTAAAATCTCTAATATTTATCAACAAAAAATTTCAAAAGGTGAATCATGGTTTAGTTTATAATTTCTTATTGGTAAAATAAATAAAATATCCGATGGTATAATAACTCCAACATTCCTCTCCTTCGAGATAATACGGGTGAGAAATAGAATTTCAGAAATTCCACTACGAACAAATTTAAAGCACCTTCCCCTACCGCCTACGTTCCCTTAGATTTTTATACCATGTATTGTCCATTTCTACGTATTTCCAACACGTAACCTTCCCACCAATGATTTGAAGACTCCCACTCCACACCTGTGACATTAGCGTTAGGAAATTAAATAACTGGTCGATGATGCACATAATTAATCTTCAAATTATAATCTTAAAAAAAATTGTAATTTCGTAAGCATCTTTCCGAAGTGTACAGGGGAATTTGTGTCCAAATTATTTCACTCACATATTACTATTATTTAGAATGAAATGATCACCCAACATAATTCGTGCAAGCAAAGTACAAGTGTACATGTTGGTTTTAGGACATGTGTGCATTGTAGGTAGCTTCTATTTATTCCACTTCTTTGTTTTGACTTCTCCGTTCAAATGTACATCATTTATTCCCCTAAAAAAAATGTACATCATTTAGGCGAGGACAAAAGAAAACGTGGTCATAAATTTACCTTCCTTTGAAAACTTTATTACAGCTCTTTCACAAATATAAACTAGTAGTCAACAAAAGTATAAACGTTAAAACACACAGTTAAGTTCGTTATATTCTTATTTAGTTATGAAGTATTAAAATTTATTTCACTGAAATTGTAAAATAATATATAAACAAATCAAACTATTATATATTAATTAATAATTCATCTCTGAAATTACTTTTTTCTAACTTCTATAAGCAACTCACCTGGTACACGAGGCAGCAGCTAAAGTAGCGAGAGTAACCTAGAGATAATGTTTGGTAATAGTTTACACGTGGCAAGTAACCAGGGTGTTAGCGGACATTAGCTGTCTTTCTTCCGCCGGGGACTACTACCAAAAGCAAGCATCAAACCTTTTCTTCGGAAAAAAATATTCTCCGATCACGACATAAAATAAATTCTTAATTCATAATCTGAATCAGATAAAACTGTAAAAATTAAAAATTAACAAATATTTAGTATTGACTAAAAGTATTAAAAATTTATTAGTCGCCGAAACAATTTTAGAATCATTTACTTTGGTGAAGTCCTTAGTATTCAGAGTCAAATTTTATTTAGTCAACAATATTTTTTATAATCGTGAGTATTAAAATTTTACATACTTGTAAACAAATCTAAATATTTACCATTGTCATTACCAGATTCACCACGGTATGGTTGGTTAGTTGGTCAACTGGGAGAAGCAACTAATCTCATGGGATGTGTCAGTTACTTGGCTGAAAAGACTGTTCCAACGTGCTTGAACACCTAATCATTTTTATAAATAGAAAAAAAAAGGAGTTTAGGAGGGTGACAGAGAGAGACAATTGCTCGGCCTTTTCGTTTTCGAAAAAAATGGAAGCAGGACTTTGACTTAGTAAGGATAAACAGAGTATAAATGTATTAGAAATTGTTTAATAAGTACCATGGAGTAAGAGTGGTAAAATTGAATTGTGCAAACCAAAATTTTAAATCTAAATCATTGAAGTACAGCTCCATAAGAATATTCTTATATAATTATATGATGCCACTCATTCAGAGATTAAATATTTACGTTTGATTACGGGATAAGAAAATTAATGACACCAGAAATTGATGGAATCAACTAGATTCGAGAATTATGGTGAGCAATAGTGACGTAATATCGTGATGGTGAAAATATTTTAGTAAGTGCGTGAAATTTCAACCTTTTTCAAAAACTAAATATCTAATGTGATTTTTCTTACGTCTGATTCAACTTTTCTTACATTTCTTTCCTATATTTATGGCAGACCACTTTTTCTGCTTAGTTTTTATTACATTGTCATTTAGTTTTCAATCTTGGACTTGAATGGCTAAAAGTGTAGAAAATTTAGGGAACTGTAATTAAGAACATGATTTTATTTACCGAAAACATAGAAGGGAACCTTTTGTTGATAACTATACATATATCATCTTCACCTTTTATTTGTCACATATAGTTACTTATATTTCTGGTTAATTTCTGGCTAATAAAAAACTTGTTACTATATTATTTTTCGGTAACAACTAATTATTTGTTTATTAAGAACTGACACTCAGTTTCGCTGTCATTATTGGTTGGATCATTTCCTTTCTAAAATCTAGTTCGCCGACGGGTACACGCAAGAAAAAGCGTCGCCATTTAAAATATCTAGTTGTGTTGTGGTCTCTGGTGCAACTCGGAAACAAAAATAGATGTGGTCAAGCCAAACACTGCAAGGGATAACTACTCTTTGACTTATTTACCAAGTTTGTTCTTAAGCTAAATTCACGGTGAAAAACTCCGCAAACTAGGGCTTTTGAGAAAGAAAAAAAATGTATTAATCAAATTTTTATTATTAGACTATATAGTAATATCTGAATATTATTTATAGTCTGGACAATAGTATTAATTTTAGCCTCCCAAAAAAAATCTACGCCAAAGGAGCTAGACAGATGGGTTACGGAATATCATAAACACTTATGATCAATTTATTATTATTATTATTATTTCGTTTAAAACATATAAATTTTGCGCTTAATCATGCAAAAACATAATATAATATTTATTAATTTTTTAATTCAAAATATTAAATTCAATTTTGAATTATCCAATCTCATAACATCAAACGGAGTATCGACTTCAGAAGAATAAAAATGGTAACATCAAAGGAAAAAAAAAAGATAGCAATTAATTATGATATCTTCAGAGATATATCCTAAAAGATCACGCATGTAGTAGCTGATTAAGCAATTGCAATACACAATCTCCACACAATCTCCACATTCCAGAATAATGAATAATAATGCATTTCTATTAAAAAATAAAAGAATAATAAATAATGCTTCTTGCTTCACACGCTTATCAGAGGACCAAATCCTGGGACTATGCTGGAAATTATAAAATACTCCCTCTCCCCATTCCCTAACTCTGGTTACATGTGAGGGCAAAATCGGAATGCGAGGACAATTTTTGACCTGGAAAAGTCTACATTCTCCTTAAATTTCCTATTTTGAGGTAATTTCCTGTTTTGAATTGGAAAAGAAATAGTCTACCGACTTAACCTCTTCTACTCCCACACTCCTCCTTATTATATATATATCTATAAAAACCCACCTCCTCCCACTTAAACAGTCCCATAAATTTTCTTCCAAAAAAAAATAAATTACAAAGTCCAAAATACTCTCTCTCTCTCTCTCTCTCTGTCTCTTTCTCTCTCTTAATTTGATCGTTAGAATGGCTATTGACTCACTAAACACGGAAATGTCCATGAAGGGAGAAACCTCGAGCGCCAAAGGCAAGCGCTCGAAACGGCTGCGTTCCGGTGACACCCCACCGCCGCCGCCCTCCTCCTCTTCTTCACCGTACGGGCCACCGCCCAAGACGGAGGAGGAGTACTTGGCCTTCTGCCTTATCCTTCTAGCACATGGAGGCGCCGTCCCGGCGGAATATGAAGGCCCTGTCGTCCAGTCGCCCGCTGAGAAGGCGCCAGAGTTGGGTTTGGTTCCGGTGGAGGCGAAGCCGGTTTCCGTGGTTCCAGCGGCCGGAGCGGATAATTGTTACGTGTGCGTGGAATGTGGCAGGGGGTTCTCTTGTTACCAAGCGTTAGGGGGACACAAGGCGAGTCACCGGAAGGGCGTCGGAGAGAAGGATAAGTTGTCGGCGGCGTCATCCTCCGGTGACGGAAAGTCCCACGTGTGCGACATATGCCACACGGTGTTCCCCTCCGGTCAGGCTCTCGGCGGCCATAAACGGAAACACTTTGAGGGGAAGATCGGTGCCGGTAAGAACATAGGAGGAGGAGAGAAGGCCGCATCCTCGTCGGAGTCCGGGAGCCGGAGCAGGAGCGAGGATAGCACCAAGAACCCCGGCGCCGGTCAGAGTAGTAGCTCACGAAGCGGGGTTGTCGGCTTGATTGACCTGAACTTACCTGCGGAGATGATACCGGAGGTCGATGACTTGCTCTGTCGGGAGACGGCAGAGGAGGTTCTGAGCCCTGTTTTTTCGCCGGCGGCGAAGAGGCCCAAATTGCTAAGTTTCGATGTCTTGTGTTCCAAGTAATTGAAGTATAGTTAAAGAGTTTTATATATTTAGGAGATTGGAATTTTCAGGTAATTAGGAATTGGGAGTTCTTTCCTAAAAGAAATATTATAATTAGTGTTTGTTTGTTTGTTTGAACTCAAGTGCATATCCAGTCCAGTATAGGAGAGTATAATTGATTTGGTTTGTTAGTTTTGGTTTACTTAATTTGATATCTTGATTTGGTTAAAATATAAGTTTTTTCAAGTCGATGAGGCAGCAATTTCTCGATCAAATTTGGATTCTTATTTCGGATTGATAGGACAATTTTGGTAAAAAAATTATATTTTATTATATAAAATTTTCATATTTCTCGATAATGTCAATATTAAGTTGAAATATGAAATTTTTGTATTACTTAGTTCACGGTCCTCTTCGTATCTTTGATTTTTTACAATTTTTATTTTTGACACGCTGAAATCGCACAATGTAAAAGCATTCTCTAATTGATTATACAGAAATATTACTGAACCAATTTAAAATGAAGATTGTCATCCAACCAATATTACAGAATATGGAGTCGAAATATCTGACATACCATGAAATAAAGACATCGCAGCTTGTATATCGAGTTT
>SOPF01026411.1:16207-57808 GCA_012979155.1 Hypericum perforatum | reverse complement strand
CCTACTAACTAGCAACTGACTCAAGTGCTTGTATGATGTTTGAACTATAACCTGATAAGACAACCAACTACATGATTAAGGCATCAATCTTAAAAGGAGACTACTCACTATGCATGATAACAACAGCCAATATAATGAATAGAGAATTCATATTAATAAGATCGGATAGAGAAAGCTTAGTCTGAATGATTCTGCCTTCTACCCGAGAATAAATTAACCAAATCAAGCCAAAGGCCTCATAAATGTTACTTCAAAGTATTCGTAAACAAAAGTTCCCTCTAAACTAGGGCTAGGGGCATATTTATACCCTAGCCGCCAAAAAACCTAATAAAATCCAGAAATCTTCCTAATTAGCAGGTCCAAGTTTACCAAATAAGATAAGCCAGCGATTGCTAGACTTGTAGTGATCGCTAGTTTAGAGATTTCTTCTGGTCTGCCAGTGCCCACTAGCTTCATAACACCTGTTGGCTCCAACACTTGTTTCTCTTTGCCTAGCCCTCGCTGACTCCGTAGCACTTGCTAGTTCCTATCAATGACCTCCACTTCAATTCACCTTATCGTCTTGCTCTGTATTATACTACTTTTACCTACAAAGACTGTATAAACATCCAATAAGTGATCGTTCAGAGTTTAACTATTATAGCAAACTAAAACACCGAACAAATGCTACAATCATTGCGATAACAATGCCTATTTCACCATTTAGATGCGCAATTATAAGGCTAATCTAGCGCACATCATATGCCTATTATGGGAGATGCAATGGTTCATGACATCTTTGGTGTCTTAAATAAGGGCCTAGATCTTTGTTTCATTAACCAAACAATCATCACTTTGATTCCCTAAAATAAAAAACCTATAGCTTGTTCTAAACTTTGCCATATTAGTTTATGTAATATAGTGATGAAGATTGTAATTAAATCCATCGCAAATTGTCTAAAGATTTTTCTCTGTGATATCATTCATGAAAATAGAAAATCTTTGTTCTTGGATCTCTAATTGCTTTTGAGTAGTTTCACTATTTAAAAAAAGGACATAAAGGGAATAAAGGTGTTTATACACTCAAGCTAGATATGATAATAGTGTAAGACTATTTGTAGTTCAGACAATAGAAAAATAGATGAGTATTTTCTCCCTATTTGAGGACTTTGTTAGGGATCCACTATCCCCATACTTTCTCTAATTGGTGTTGAAAGAACTGTAGCATTTCTTCTATATGTTGAAAAAGTAGGTTTAATATATGGTATTAGGGTGGCTTGTGTTACTCACCTCTTCTTTGCAGGTGATTTAATGCCTTTCACTTAAGCAAATCATGTTTAACTATGTGTTGTGAAAGTATCTTGTCAACTCATGAAAATACTTTAGGTCAAAAAGTGAACTTGTAAAAAAGCTATATTACTTCCAATTGCAATGTTTCACTTAATACACGTACACAACTCCAAAGGCTCTTATAGATGAGAGGGATAAAAGCTAGGGAGGAATACCTAGGTCTATTAACCATTGTGGGTAAGTCAAAGAAGTTAATGTTTATGGAAACTTAAATATCATGTTCAAAGAAAGGTGGGAACCTCAAAGTTAAGTTTTTATCACCTAATAGATATGAAACTTTAATAAAATCTATTCTTTTAGCTATTCCAACTTATGTGATGAGTTATTTTTAATCGTCGCTTGATGCTTATCATAGAATTGAGCAACATTAAGAAAACCTAACAATTATTAAGTGTTCTTGCTTTATTAACTACTAAGATCTTTAATGCTAAATATGTCTCTCAGTCTTCATTATTAGAAGAGTCTATAGTTATAAACTAAGTTATATGTAGCACAATATTAAAGCGGGTCGTTTGGTACTCTTAGAGGGTTTAGAATGACAAGTGGGTAATGATAGATTGATTAATATTTGGATAGTCCTATGGCTTGTAGAGTCACCAATGAATAGACCATGTTACTAATATCTGAGAAGCAACTATCTTTAGCTTGTGGCTAATTTACTCAATCTTGACACTAATCATTGAAATAAAGAGCTAACACTATCTTTTACTCTGATGATGTGAGTAGCATGAAAAAGTTGTAGTGCAGCTATCGACTTCTAGCCAACAAATAAAGATAGAGATTTACACAGAATAGTGAGTACTATATCCATAGCAATTATGATATGGATTTCGAGTAACAATAGAACTCCTCTAAAAATTAGAACTTAATTGCTCCTCATGCTAATTTTTGGTGCCTTTATTAGAGACATTAGTGTCTGTCATGGCTTAAGGTCTTTCTTTTGGAAAGACTTAGAATATAATCTACCAATTTGATACAACCTCCATCGATGGGTATGGATGTGGGTGGATACAAGTTGTCTCGTGTGCTTAACTTCTAAAGAGAGAGTATCTTATCACTTCTTAAATATAGATACTAGTTTGATGCAATGCTCTTACTTTATGGTTATCCTTTTTGGCACCTCGTTGTTGGGACATTAGCAGGCATAAGATAGTGGATTGTTGGGTTTGGCTTTGGTGATAGTGGGATTTTACTATACTCTATTCTCTAGCTAGGCTTAGGGGGATCTTGTGGGCTTCTTTCTAGGTCCTATTTTTCTTTTTCTCCATGCCCAATTATATATGATATCGGGGTATTGGATATAGTTTTTGTTTAGTGACTTCCTCCTCAATGGGCCAATATTTTTTGTTGCTACATCTTCCTTTGATAGGTTGTGCCTGATTTAGATTTCTTTTAGGCCTTGTCCCCTTTTTGATTTAGGTTTAACTATATAGGCATATTTAGATAAATGATCTAGTTTTTTATGATAGACTTATTTCTCCGTGGCCATGCAAACACTCAAGTATTTGTGAATGTTTAAATGGTGTTTAATCATGTTTTGTGATCACTATGATCATATTTTATTGAGTCTTAGTCATTTTCATATTTTTGAGTCATATAGTGGGCTTTTACCATTCATCATATTTTGTGATAGGAATATAAATTTTATGGAGACTATTGAAGGGTGATTATAAAAGATCGTATTGCAAGAGCCATAACTCTTTCCTCATGTATCATATTTTCTCATATGAGATATCATTAAAAACCTTAAAGAGAGGTATAGTGTTCCTATATTCTCTAGATTGGGTTTTGGTGAAATAACATGTTCTTAAAAGAATAATCCACTAGAAAGAATTATCATAATTGAGTTTAGTTTAGTTCTAAGTTTAATTGATGACAAAAATTGTTAATTAGTAACTTCGACTTTTGTTATCTAGTTTTACAACCTGATAAGCAAAATCATTAGATAGATACATTAGCAAACTCTATTTACGATTAAGACTTCATAAAAACTATAATCTTGACATAGATAGTCAATCCATGAGGATATCATGTTTATTTTATCTCTATTAACTTACAACTCTTTTCTTTACATCATTGATATTGATGTACTTTTATTACAACCACAAACTTTCTTATAAAAATATATATTACTCTTGCTACTTGAGATTGACTGCATTGATTTTATATTCCAACTCTCAGTTATGAATCTTACTTACAACTATATTATTTAATTTCTAGGACTGTTCATAGATTTGTCATACATGAAATTGGCACTGTCTACATGGAACTTATCTTTTAGTGTAGAAAGTCAAAAGTAGTTATTTTTGTGTAACTTTTTGATTTCATGTGCTATATCTGAAGGTACCTCTAGAGCATGCCAAAGACTTAGAGAGAAGAACAAGACTTTGACACCGATACTATTTTTGAAGTTATTATTAGAGAAATTGAAAGGGCGATCAAGCAAGACAAGAAGAACCAAGTTAGATTAATTGAGAAGAATCAAATACCCACAGTGAATAATGCTATTAGCTAGTCCAACTTAGAAAAAAAAATCTTGATGGTAATGAGCTAAGACCCAAAGATGCCTCTACCTTTTGTAATCCATTTGGAGTCACCCAACTATTATAGTCACCTACCTTTTTTAGCGGGTTACAAAGAAAAATTTCCAAACCCATAAGAAATAGTTCAGGATTAAGAAAGATTATGAGATTCTAAGGAGTGACCCCAAAATCCATAACGCTTTTGTATCTTCCCCTTCTCTTTGGGAGACAAAGTCCATGACTATCACGATACATAAAAGGAGAGCCCCTCATAATTTGGTCTGCCATGAGTTAAGCATTCGTCTTAAAGTACTTCTTAGTGGCCAAGTTTGTAGAATTCCTCCAAGTCATCAACATATTTTGCCAGCAAGAGTGAGAGAACATATATGATGTTTGGAAAATTTCAGATCATTACAAAAAGCCTTTCTCCAACAAGGCATAAAATTAGAAAATCTCATAAATATCTTTTATAACAAGATTCATGATTCAATATATTATCAAATAAAGTGTTTATGAGTAAATCATATGATAAAGTAGCTCGATTTCTAAAAGAGATGGCCTAAGTTAATGGCATATGGACAAGTAGTCATACCAGTCAAATTCTTAGTAATTCAAAAAAATCAATGGAGATTATTAAGCTAGAAACTCAAATAAAGGCGCTCTCTAAAATTTTTGATGACCTAATCACCAACAAAGGCAATATAGCTATGGTCCAAGAGACTTGTCAATTTTGCAATATAGCACATTCTATTGATGAGTGTTTGATGATGAAACTGCAAGTCATTATTTATAGTCAGCAACTAAGATTTCCATATTAACAAACTTCCATTGATTTGGCCAACATGCATATAGTTGATGGTTGACAAATACAAAAACCCATTCCTAATAGATATTATCAAGAAAATGGATGATAAGATTGACAAGTTGGTGTGAGTAGTCTAACAATTTATCCAATAATAAAGAATAATGGTATAGTGAATAGATCATTAGGAAGTACGCCAACAAAAGGTGGAGATATTCTTAAAAGAGTAAGCCACCCAACTTTAAAAGATGAAAATCGAACTAAGACATTTAGCTACAACAAATACTCAAGGGTACATAGGTTCTTCACCTACCAACAGGGAGTTAAATCCATTAAACAAGTAAGTCTATCACATTAAGGAGTGTATACAAGGATGATGAACCATATATCCTTCCACCACTTTATGTCCCTCTACTGCTATTCCCTCAAAGACTCTACAGAAAGCAACCACTTAAGAATGAATTATGTTCAAGAGAACATGTTGAATTGGTCAAAATAAGCATAGAAGAGATGATAGCTATTGACAAGAAGGAGGAACTAGCCTATCTTAATGAACTAGTACCATCATCTCAACGAATTAAGAAGAATACTATGATTGATAAGAAGACTTTTGAATTTATTACAATAATGAAGAACATCCAAAGTCATGTCTCCTTATTGGAGATGTTAGATCAAAAGCCATAGTATGCCAAGTTTCTTAATAAAATCATCACATGAAAGAAGGAGAAGAATAATGGTAAGATAATTTCTTTCATAGCAAATGATCACCTGCCAAAATTAAAAGATAGAGGAAGTTTTAATATTCCTTACATTATTAACCATTTAAAATTTTTGCATTATTTATGTAATGTAGGTACAAATATTAATCTTATACCTTTAACAACTTTCAGAAAACTCAAACTGGGGGATGTCAAAGCTACTTTATTAGTGTTTCAACTTTCTATTCAAACTAGTAAGAAACCATATTAAATTGTGGAGCATGTGGTGATCCAAGTTGACAAATCTCTCATACTCATTGATTTTTTAATGCTCGACTAAGCTACTAATAGAAATTATCCACTAATTCTAAAATTTCTATTTCTCAACATGTATCATGCAATAATGGATGTTTATAATAGCAAGCTATTTATTTGTGTAGGTCTAAATAAGATAGAATTTTAAGAATGCTGTAGACACTTCCATCCATCTTAGACCTCAAGGAATATCAAGTTAAGCTAACGACTTAAAATTAGCATGTTTTGCATTTTTAATTTAGTGACTTACTTTTTCATATTTTTTTAATTTTCAATTCTAGATTAACATAGTGTGTTTTAGCTTATTTTGTAGGCAAAGAGAAAACAATTTAAAAAGAGAAGGCCAAAGTTTTGACAATACCCCTCAGTTCTTCCACCTCGTCCACCTTACCATTGACAATGGAGCAGTCCATTTCTTTTTTCTTTCTTTTCCATTTAATCTAATATGATTATTTTTGTGTTTTGTGTGTCTTTCTTATATTGAGGATAAGTGCAGGGGTATGTTAAATTTGTGTTTTCTTTTGTTTCCCATACTTCTTATTTTCTTTCTTTTTCTTTCTTTCATATTTTTATTCTATTTGAGAGTGTGATTTAGTCTATGTTAAGGAGTGTATTTGGTACTTTTCTTTGATGTGGTTGTGTATAAAGAAAATGATGAACTCCTCCTCGAATCTTTAAACTCTTGTTAGAAGCTAAACCCTATACCATGTTAGGAATAAATTTTGAGTAAGATGGGTAAGAATGTGAAAAAAAATTAACACCCTTGGCTATTTAGGTTAGCAGTCGTATTAAGTAATTTTACTATAGGACTTTATGAGTAACTTTGTGAGAATTCTTAAGACAAAGGATGACATAACTATATTCATTAATTCATAAGGTGCCTACTTATTTTGGACAATGAGAGTGGCATATAATACTCGATATGACTTGGTTGTGCGAGGTTAGTTATATATCATGGGCCATCTTTGTTAATAGGACTACAACTTTAGAGCCAAAATTATTTTACTATCCATTCTTCAAATCTATTAAGCTTGACCCTATTTATTAAAATATTATATGTAAGACATTGTCTAAGCCCATATCCACAATTTTAGCCACCTTCGACTACTTGGTCCGAGGATATATTAGAATATTGTCTTTTGCAAAATATTATAACATTTTACTTAGTATAATAGATTAGAGGATTAAACAATGAAGAAAAATGGTAGAACTAAGGTAGACAAAGAACCTGAGACACATTAACTTAAATATGTTCAATAGAAGAAAGAAAGTGAAATATGAATGTCAAGAATGTGAAAAAAGAGGAAAAGAGAAGAAAATAAGTGAAAATTTTTCGAAAAAAGTGGTAAGTTGGAAAGGTATAATTGAAGCATGAAGAAAAAAGGAAAAGATAGTGTTTAAGAGAAAGGTATACCTAATAAGTGGAAAATCTTGTGTTAAACGGTCCTTAGAATTTGGATGAATTAGGATGAGTACTTAGTATAGGAACGGTGAGATGCCTAAAATAGTCGAGAGTTAAAATCTTTTTGAATAGCTTCTTGGATTAGGCGGTTTTGCTATTTCCTATATATATTTACCCTCACTTACACTTTAGCCCTATTACAGCCCAATAAAAAGTCCTTTTGAGTATAAGTCTCACTTTATTTGAGGCACCATTAGTTATAATGTACAATATTTTCAGACTTTGGATTTGTACGAGAGTGATAGAAAGTTGACTACCATATATATACATATGAGTTTACATTAGTCCGAATGTATAAATGTTCAACCTTCTATTATAG
The DNA here is from genome assembly GCA_012979155.1 of Hypericum perforatum. NCBI lineage: Eukaryota > Viridiplantae > Streptophyta > Magnoliopsida > Malpighiales > Hypericaceae > Hypericum > Hypericum perforatum. The sequence goes on along the minus strand of SOPF01026411.1, from coordinate 50,361 downwards.
CTTACTTTAAGGAAAAAATTAGGTTAGATGATCGAGGATGTGGTATCTATATGTTCTTACTCTTTGTGTTTAGTTAAGTGAACTACTTGGTTATGGGATAGTCTTTTTATATGTGTTTGAAAGTTTTAGAAGACCATTAATTTGATGTTCCTCATGCACCTTCTTTGAGGACAAGCAAGGAAATAGATGAGTGTGTAAACACTCAAGTGTTTATGGATTTTTTGGTAGTGTTTGGTCATGTTTGATGATCACTTTCATCGTGTCATATTAAGTCTTAGTCATTTTCATATATTTGATTCATGTAGTGAACTTCTACCTTTTATTATCTTTTATGATAGAAAGTGAGAGACCATGTTTAAGCTCTTTGGAGGTTGTTAGAGAAGTGATTATGAGAGACCATGTTTCAGGAGCTGTAAGTCTCTACTTGAGCATCATAATTTCTCAAAATAAGATATTGTTAAAAATGTAAAAGAGATGACTAAATTTTTTCTCAATAGTCGAGGTGAAATTTAGAGCTTAAGAAGGTCAAAATTGGAAAATAAAAATAATCAACAAGGTTGACAAACTCTTGATGCTAGCTAGTGCTGGCCTTAGTGGTCGTTGGCTCCTACATACGTCTATTTTCCACACTTCCTATTTAATGAAGTTTTGATCCTATTCTTATTTTAGCCATAAAATATTACAATTTATGCTATTTTGTTATATTAGATCTATAAGGATTGGTCATTTGGACTTTTATTTAGGAATAAAGTCTAGTTTTCATATTTTAAGTGATTAGTTGGCTTGCTTATATATCATTAGTCTTAGGATTTTTGAGGAATTAATTCTTGCAACTTGAGACTTCTTCCTACTATTTTAAGACTATTAATTAAAGACTAAACTTTGTGTCTCTATCTATATCTTTTATTACATATTCACATATGATCTCATTCTTATTAAATATGTATTGTGGGTAATTCAATTTAAAGTGCGATATCTTAATTAAGTGATTGATTATCAATGTTAATTTTTTATTTGAATATATTTTATTGTAGTTATTAATTGATGTTCTTAATGTTTTTCTAGGTTGATCACCTAGCTAATGATTATAATTGAAAATAGTAGACCGAGAGGTACTCAAGTTAAGTTAATAGAAGAATCAATTAACATGTTCTTAGATATTAATAAAATATCATGATATCATAAGAATAATTCTTTAGGGGAATCTCCATTGATTTACAACTATTTTTTATATTATTACTTTTATTTTACTTTTATTACAACCATTAACCTTCTTACAAAAATAATTATTAGTCTTGCCATATGAGATTAATTGATTAGATTTTGTATTTCTCACGTAAAGAAAAGCAAAGTAGGCCAAAAATTGGATAGGTGATCTATGCTCTTCAATTGCAACTTCCTTTACTAAAGAAGAGTTTGTCCAAATGAATGGCTAGCTAGGGGCGTGAACCAAACATGGAACGAGTTTCAGAATAGAAAAGTTGAACAATGTTTGAATTGGTGTAAGACCTTAACCATGGCAAGTTTTAAGGTAATCAATTACAAGCTAGTAAGCCTCTCCTTTATTTTTGGTTCTTAATCTATTTAAACTACCCGAGAATTAACTAATGATCTTGACTAGGCTTAAGAAAAATTATATAATACAAAGCCCATGCAAACCGTACAAACAAATATGAGGCATCCTACAATATCCTCCCCTCTTTAGAACCTTGCTAGTCTTTAGCAACAAATTACTAGGCATAGGCAACTAATTCAGATCAACAATATTGAGTATCTTGGAAACTCCAAACTATTCTAGAAGATCAGTCACATATGTATTATAATTGGCATGGATCAAGACATTATAGGGTCCAAACTTTCTAGCTTATAGTTTACCATCCATGTGAGCATCCGGTCCTTGCACAAATCCACCATGGCTTATTCTCCTATTTAGAATAATTGCACATGCCTATAGATTTCTGCCCACTCCTTCTTAGTATATATAGCTTCTACTCTATTCTTCATAGCCTTAAGAATGGATTGCACATACTCCACATAAGTGATGGCAACAAGATTGGCTTAATATGCTTTAGAACTAAGGACACATCAACCAAATGGTTAGGCAATTTGTGTAGACCAAAGAGAATGGAGATTGGCCTATTGAGCTGTGCATAGCTCCATTATAAGCAAACTTTTCAATTGGCAAAATAAGATCCTATTTGCGATGCCGAAAGAATGATAGAATATGAAAGAATGTAGCAACCTTTTATTCAGACAAAGTATATGATTAAATTTTAGGGAAAATCTACTTAAGTACAACCTATGATTTGACCTATTCCCATCTATATCCTTTTGATTTAAAAAAAGTAACATGGAGTCAAACTTTGTCTAATATTATCGATTGAGTCTTCCATGACTAATTTAATTTTTTTTCAAAATGTACCTTTTTGAATAATGATGTGAATTCCTGTGCGAGTTTTTTTTATCAAATGATGTTTGAATGGTAAATTACCCCAAACTAATACCAATTTGGTTTATAATTTTTCAAAATCCTATCTCTCCTCATCCTTCCCCTGTGACTTTTTTCTCCTCTTTCTTACCCGCATCATGACCTTTGGTCTAACATCATTCACACCATCTGTACCTAAACCTAATCTTACAAAATATCTCCTTCCACGATGACCTAGCCACCCCTCCCACCACCCTCCTCCCCTCTACCATGGTGAATATCTTCATCTTCATCAAGCACACTCCACCTTCCTCCCTCAGTCTCCATTGCTGGCTATAACCAACAACTTGAACACCATCTAGTAGAACTCAAGGATATTTATGAGCCCTTTTAGAAGAGCAACTTTTAGAAGAGCAAGAAAGAGGACAAGGAGGATGAGTTTTTGGTGCATCTTGTAGACCTTCTTCACTCTCTTGTACACATTTGTCATGTTATTAAGGGCATTAGAGATAGTGGTTTTGAGGTCAGCCACCAAATCTGAGTTGGTTGGAGTGGAACCCATAAAAACTAGAGGAAGAGGAAGAGCAAAACCCAGTTTGGGATTTAGGTTGGATCCTCGAGTCTCGTTTGTTCTTGGTGGTGATTAGTTTTGGGCCTCTCATCTTTTGGGTACCTTGAGGTGTTAGCACTCTTTGGGTCCTCTTGTGGTTTGGTGTAAATAGGACACTAATCTTTTTTCTTTTTATTTTTTTAATTTAAATTTTACAAATTTGGATGGTAAATTTGTATAGCAATTGAATACCATTTCTTTATTATCTGAGATTTGCCTTCAATAAGAATTTTGCGATTTGGTAAAGAAGATAGAGGGAGGGTGGGCTATCGTCGATTAACCAGGTAACATGAAGGATCATAGGGTGCTTTAGGTGGAGGGGGAAGTTGGTGGGAGAATCATTCGATTAGAGTAGCATAGGATTTAAGATTTTTAAAAATTGTTAAAAATATTGGTACTAAAAAAATAATTTCTACCATGCCGGGGCAAACATATTGTGATACCCCGTATATGTATTGTGTGAAAGACTTTAGTAATTTGATTGTTACTATCCATAAAAAACAAGGTACACCTTCATTTCGAGCACACATCCTGAAAGAACTTCAAGGTTAAATGCGTTTGGCTAAGGGTAGGATCAGGATGGGTGACCTCTTGGGAAGTTTCCCAGGATGCATGCGTGTAAGGACAAAGCATGCTAAAAAGACCCGTGTTGGTATAGTGGAGCTAGTCGGTCAAATCATGGGGCATTACATTTGGTACCAGAGCGACCTCAGCTTGTGTAGTGTGATTCGGGGATCGAATGCACCTACAAGCGAGGGATTCTGGGATTGTGTGTATCTGGTATGAAGAGGACATCGCATATTTAAGGAGGAGTGAATGTGATACTCCGTATATGTATTGTGTGAAAGACTTAAGTGATTTGATTGTTACTATCTATAAAAAACAAGGTGCACCTTCTTTTTGGGCACACATCCTGAAAGAACTTCAAGATTAAACGCGTTTGGCCAAGGGTAGTATTAGGATGGGTGACCTCCTGGGATGTTTCCAAGGATGCGTGCGAGTGAGGACAAAGCACGCTGAAAAGATCCGTGTTGGTACATGGGAGCCAGTCGGTCAAATCATGGGGCGTTACACATATAGAACATTTAATTTGCATGGCTGTCCATATCATCGTTCAAAATTGTGCGTTTTCAGAAAAATCTAAATCATTCGGTGTTGACTCAATCGAGAATATTGGACAAAGTTGTTTTCTTTCTTATCTTTTTAAACTATAGAGATCTAGATGAGACCATGTCAGACTAAAAAGTACTTAAGTGAACTTTTTCCAAAATTGTATTTCAGCTATTATGTTAATGGAGTACGAAGGTTAATTGAGTGTTGAAGGTTAATTGAGACAATACAATTTCATTTGCACAAAATGAAGTAGAACTTGGTAAATTCCAAGTAACATTTCGATTGAAACAATAGAATTTATTACCCATAATCCCTAAGCTATGATCCCCCATTATCTAAGGTTTCTCTACATTTAGAAATTAAGTATTCCGTAACATACTTTTGGTAAAAATAGACTTTTGGATCTCTAAAGTTGGAATAATAACAATTTTAGCGAACCCCCACTTGAAAGGACCAAAGTATCCTTCCATGTAAAATCAAAACATCCTTAAAAAAATTTAAAAAATTTATTATCTTTGACCTCTTAAACATCAGTTCAGATCAAACCCAACAAGAACATCAATAACTTGCATATCCAATCAGCAAGTTGATCTTTGCTGAAGAAACATTCGTTGCTCTAGCTCTGAACCTTAAATCAAACCATAGGTTTAGTAGGTCCCCTCGTGGAGAGATGAAATCCCGAATCCCAATCTACTCGTTGGGAGTAGACAATGATATACACATCATGGGTTAAGGGATAGAATAAGATCAAACAAAATAGGAAATGATGCCTTTCTAAGATTGTAAGCTTGCCGTCCTAGTAAAATTGGTCGTCGATTGCCCTCAGCTAGGTCCTAATAATCCAAAAGCAGAAACCTTAGCCGTGAACCATTCACCAGACTATAACCTCTACACACAAAATAAATAGATCAAAACCTCAATCTTATTTTAGAAGTAATTAAAGCATAAATCAGTCATTCGATTTCTGATACAAACAAAGAGAGATAGAAAAACAGAGGGGAAAGTTATTAACAACCTTGAGAAGGGGTACAAAATGTTGGAGGAGATCACGATTGGGTAACTAGAAGGCAACTCAAGAGAGGTCTTGCACGATGGTCTCTTTGACATAGCAGAGGGACTCAAGAAGTGGAAGAGGCAGGGGGCATGGTCGAGGCCACCGATGAGGTGGACGAAAGCATCAAACTTGTTGGCCATGGCAAAGTGGACCTCCTTATTGTCAATGTCATCCTTCTTCTTTGTCGGCAATGTAGAAGCTTCTCTAGCTGTAATTAGTTTCTTGATTCTTTCTCTCTATGTAATAACTTTTTTTAATTTTTTTTGTTTAAGGTTATTTTGATTTAAGAAGGAAAGATATTTTGCTACTTTTAAGTTGAGGTTTGCCGAAAGAAAATATTGATTCTCGTTTAAGAGATTCAAGAATCTATTTTTATAAGAACAAAAAACTGTTGGAGCATAAAAATAATTTGCCTTTCCATGGTGGTGTTATGGTAATTTTACTTTTTGAGAGTGACCACTTTTTGTACTTCTTGAAGCACTTGTCATTGTGAAAGGTACTAAAGAGAAACTTTGCTTTCATAAGGTGACTTAAAGAAAAGGTGCAAGTGACTTCATGAAGTACTTTACCTTCCCAAGGTGACTAAAGTGGAGTTTTGCCTTCCATAAGAGAGACATATGCATGTGACTTGAAGAAGGGAGAAAATGACAAGTGCATGTGGCCTAGGGAAGGGAAAAGAGATGTGAATGTGACTAAGGGAGAAAGTGACATCATGAAGTACTTTATCTCCCATAAGTGACTTTATGAAGCATTTTACTTCCCTTAAGTGATCAAACAGAAATTGTGCCTTCATGGGGGGAGTTATCTGCACGGATTTAAAGGAGGGAGTGGTGACTTCCATAAGCACTTTGTCTTCCTTAAGTGGCCAAAGTGAATATCTTACCTCTTGCAAGAGAGGTTTTCATGCGTGTGGCTTCAAGGGGGCGAGTGACTTCTTTAAGCACTTTGCCTCCCAAGAGTGACCAAAAGAGAATTTTTACCTCCTTGCGAGGGGGTCCTCCGCATGGCTTGTAGAAAGGGAAGAGTGACTTCCCGAAGTACTTTATCTTCCAAGAATGACTAAAATAAATATTTTGCCTTCCATAGGGGGTTGATGGCTTCCTAAAGCATGACCTTTGAAAAGGAGGGATTCACTAAGGCCTTTCTTACTTTTCGAAGGGGGTGAGCTCACTTAGGCATTTTTTGCCTATCAAAAGGAGGAGTGTGGAGATTTTTCCCTCGCCTTAGGAAGGAGCTTTGGAATTATTTCACCTTAAAAAGGCGGGAAGAGGCTACCTTACCTAGGAGAGGTGTCAGGAGCCTACATCATCTAAGAGAGGTACAAAGAAGCTACCTTACCTAAGGGAGGTATCAAGAGCCGACCTCGCCCAGGGGAGGTGTTAAAGGCTTACCTCGCCTAATGGAAGTGTTGAAGGCTTACCTTGCCTAAAGGAAGTGTTAAAAGCTTGCCTTGCCTAAGGGAGGTGTTGGAGGCTTACCTCGCCTATGGGAGGTATTGAAAGCTTGCCTCGCCTAAGGGAGGCGTCAAAAGATTATTTTATCCAAGATAGGTGCTTTCACCTTGGAAAGGTATGGAGAGCGCTAAGGAGGTACAAGAGACCTACTTTGCCTAGAGGAGGCATAAAAGCTTAGCTTGCCTTAAGAGGGTTCAAAGAGCCTATTTACGTCAAGAAGGCGCAGAGAGTTGAGCAAGGTGCAGGAAGGGCTATGAGACCGTGCATGGCCAAAGGAGATAAACTCAGGCTCCAATTTAACCGGGAGAGATAAGTCCCAAAAATTAGGTGATAAAGGTGGTACCGGCGCAAGATAAGGATAAGCATTCTTGAAAATAGGTATTAGAAGAATCTGGGTACAAGTAGAAGTCGGAGTTCGGATGCAAGGAGAAGATGAAGACCTTCGCCTACATAAGGGACGCTTGAGGAAGACAAAAGAGAATACAACATTAACCACACAAATCATTTATCAAGCTTAGAGGCTTCTATTTGTAGTTTTTAAGCCAGGCATTAGTGCTTGGTTAGGAGGCCGGGTAGTAGAGCTTAGTTAGAGGAGTTTAGCTTGTTAGGTAGTGGTAGTCGTTTGATCACTTGTTTTTGTTGAATGCGATCTTGAGACGAGCCTCCAAGCCATCAAGAGATCATCCTTGACACCCTGTTACATTTTCTCCATAATAGTTTTTTGGCACGCTCAGTGGGACTACAAGGACGTTTAGAGAAGAGGCGAACCTATTCCAACAAGATGACCAAGAACAACACACCACCCTCTTCTCAATACCCCATTGAGAAGAATACGACCAAGGTGGCTCTTCTGAGAGAGTCAAGAAACCTAATCAATATGGAACCCCCAAGAGAGCCGGCTATACCTACTAATGCCTAAATGGGCATAGGGAAGAACATCACCTTTAACATGGCTCTTCTCAAGGAGCCGGACCATACGGCTCCCTCTAAAGAGTCAACCAATATAACTTTTTCCAAAGAGTTGTCTGATTCTACTTCTAGTGAAGAATCAGTTGCTACTTTAATATGACAAGATGTCCTAGCCCAGATGAGGCAAATGATGGAACAAATGGCAGAGCGACTGATGGTAGAGTATAAAGTGATGTGTGCTCAGATCGAGCAATTAGTGACCAAAGAAGATGAAACACACAGATGGCTATATAGCCAGATGGTTATCCAAATCAATGAGGTCTGAAGCCATATTAAGGAAATAATCCAGAGAGCCATAAAGGAGAACCAATATCAGACTCAAAAGGTCTTCGACCAGGCAGAGTCTTCCAAAAGGCCGCTCAACAAGGATAAAGGGGTATGTACACCACTCCCCATCAGTTATACTTTTGATCAGACTCAAGGGGTCTCAGATGTAACTAGTGAAGGTCTGCCTACAATGGCCTCAGGATATCATTCAGCTCAGGCATCTCTCATATGGGAGATCCAAGAGACGGATGACACTGTATACCATGAGGCTATCAATACAAGAGGTAGCAACGATCAGTTAAACTAAGACCGGTATCAAATGGCCCAAGAAAGGACATATCTACCTAGAGTGAACACTCAAGGCAATGCTTATGGAAGGGGGAACATAAAAAACAACCCTATCTTTACCAGGACCCCAGTACCTACACAAGGCTTACGATGGCCAGGGTATAAAAAGGATGAAAATGACCAGGTTAACTGTCAACTGACGTTTGAAATACCATGGTCGAGGATAGGCTGACAACAACTCCCCGTCGAAGACTTCAATAAAGAAACCCCTATGTTACAAGACCAAGGGTTCTTGGATGAGAACCACTAGAGGGAGTTAGTGGCTCAAGTACTCAATGACATAGGGATTAAAGCAAGGCAAGCATAGTGACCCAGTTTACCAAGCCTTATCCAAAGTATTTTGACAGGGTCAACTATTCGAATGGATATCGTATCCCCAACTTTACTCAGTTCTTAGATGAGGATGGCAAGTTATCTGTGGAGAACATAGCACAGTTTAATATCCAATGTGGAGAAGCTACAAATAGTGATGCACTCCGCCTGCACCTGTTCCCAATGACCCTTACTAAGATGGCTTTCACTTGGTATATTAATCTCCCACCGTTGTCAGTAGGGAATTAGGTAGAGATGGAGCAGAAGTTCCACAAGTAGTTCTTTCGAGCCAAGCCAACCATCATCATCTCAAATTTTGCTCATATGCAATAGTTAGAAGGGGACTTAGTAGAGAAATTCCTGATTTGTTTTCAGAAGGAAAAAAATAGATGCCCAACCAACCTTAATGAATCAGATTTGGCAGCCTTGGTTATGCAAGGACTCAGATTCTCTCTTTGAGAGAGGTTAGGAGTCAAAAGGCTCTAAGACCTTGCTGAGCTAACCCAGAAGGCGACCATGGCTAAACAGTTGATTGAAGAGATGGATAGAAGATTTGTTTCTTCCAAGGGTACCTACCAGTACGATCTAACTCTTGAGATCGACCATCTAGAAGGTGATCAAAACTGAGATAACTCGGAAGAAGAGTCAGTAGCTGAGGAGATGGTGGCTGAGCTCACCAAAGGTAACTGTTATGAGTGTGAAAGCCTGATACCAAAGAAGGTGTCAATACCTAGTGAATTCAATCGTCCTACTAATCAGACCAATCAACCAAAGGGCCTCAATAAAGTCGGGAGAAAATACTCTTTCGATGTGATCAAGGCAGATGAGATCTTTGATAAACTCCTTAAGAATTGTCAGATCATCCTACCCAAAGATCATAGGATCCCAGACAAAAGAGAGCTAAAGGCAACAAGGTTTTATAAATGGCATACCAGCAAATCACACAACACATCCAATTGTGTGGTATTTCTCAACTAGATACAATAAGTCATAAAAGATGGACGTCTGAAATTCGTAAAAGAGGCACCACCAATAGTCTCATTTTTAGCTCCCATTGCAATAGTGAGCCTAAAGAAAGACAAAAAGGTTAATAAACAAGACCAGAGCAGGTCACCTATAGAAGACCTCCAAGACTTACTTCATAGAAGGAGGGTTGGAGGCAAGAGAGACACTCTTAGGAAAGAACAATCAGAGGATCTAAGGGAGGTGCTAAAGGAGAAGAGTACTTCCAAAGGATTGCAAGATGCTTTTAAAGGCTCAAAGGAGGCACCCGGGGGCAGAGGAGTTCCTCCAAACCACCTAGGCAACCTACGGAGAACAAATAGAGGTCTCATCTTCATATTAAGATCGATCTCAAAGAAGGCATGAATGCAAAGCTGAGTGTCTTTGGATGATTAGGAGAGAAAAGACCCTTGTTTGAACTCGGGGGTCAAGAGATTGTTGAGAGTATGAAAGAGACACCCTAGGACAAAGTAGGCATTTGAAGTCTTCTAAGCGCCCTATAGAAAGTAGATAGAGGTCTCACCCCCATGATAAGACCAATCTCCAAGAAGGCACAAGTACGAGACAAAGTGTCTTCAATCGGCTAGGAGAAAAGAGACCCTTGCTAGAGCCTTTCCTACCACAGATCTTCACAAAGACTCAAAAATAAAATTTGGAAAGGAAGTTCTAAGTACAAAGGTAGATCATGGAAGACCTTGAGAGGTTGCTAGAAGATCACAAGGCTAGACTCTGAGAGCAAGAGGCTCTTCTAACTTTGCCCGTACTTAACACAGCTCTTAAGCAAGACCGACTAGTCCAAAATGACACCCCAAACCGTAGTAAAGGTGAGATATCAAGACCTGGTGATATAACACTAGACAAGAAGTTAAACAAGAAAAGACCCCTACAAGAGGGGACTAGTACAAGAGGTCTGACAATAGAGACACTATTAGAAAAGAGGATCAATACGAAGATCTGAAGAGCCTAAGTGTAAAGAGGTGGATGCCCAAAAATAAGGCCATATGCCCTTCTAAAAATAAACCAAGTCAAGAACCACCCTTGAGAAGGATGAGAAGAAGGTAACCAGAAAAATGAGACAGGAGAAAAAAATGCCTCTCCTGAGTTCCGTCTGAGCCCTGGTTTCTACAAGTTACATACTCAAGATAGGAGATTCCAAGTTGCTGAGGCTACATACTTTCTTTGAAATAGCTGAGAAAGACAAGATAAATCTACCTAGCTTAGATGAAGAAGATAAGGAAGAGTTATATGAGAGGCTCCCCTCAGTGAAGAGGAATACATAAAGATGCGAATGAGAGCATGCATGGAAGAAGACCAGGAAAATGAAAGGCTGACACTCGAAGATAGTATGAGTGAAGCTGATCAGAGTGAAGGAGAACAATAATTGGAGATCAATATGGTCTTCACCTTACCAGCTAGATTTGGACCAAAACAGGGACAGCCTAGCTATCCCGATAGGGACGTAATCGAGTAGCACTTTGTGGAGTTAGAGATTGAAGATAAGGCTTTGGCAATCCCAGTGGTGGAAGAGTTCAATAACACTGTAATGATAGCAAGGCCAACTAAGAAGATACGTGAACACCTTAAGCTATCATATATCTCGGCCCACATCTTTGGTAAGCCTATTAATAGGATCCTTGTTGACAATGGGGTGGTCATGAAAATTATCCCCTATACACTACTGAAGAAGCTAGGGAAACAAAATAAGAAGCTAGGCCCAACGGACATGATGATGACCGACTTGGCATGCAAAGCCACTCGGCCATTGGGAGTGTTTGTCGCCAAAGTTATAGTCAGGTCCGTGACCCATAAAGTTCTATTCTATGTGATTAAGGCCAATACGTCGTACCATGGTCTCCTTAGATGGGATTGGATCCATTCAAGCTAGATCATCCCATCCTCTCTCCATTAATTTCTGATCCAATGGACACCAAATAGAAAGGTGGAGGTAGTAGCTGCAGACAAAAATCCATTTGAAGTAGCTACCAACTATCTTGAGGCAGCCTTTTATAATGGGTCCATCATGCCAACTACTCTCACGCGGTGTAATAAGGAAGGACATGTCATTGGCTATGCAAGCTTAGTAAAACAAGGGATTCCCTTACCCAATCAACTCCCAGAAGTCATACTCAAAAGGTTTTCGAGATTAAAAAAAGAGAAGAAGTGCAAACAAGACAGTCAGAGGTCTACGCCTTGTTGTAGCATGAAGTGGCCAAATTTGTCTTTAAAGACGATGGCCAAGATCCTATGGAGATACTAAAGATGGATAACCTTCATTCGACCCCAAGCAAGTTAGACAATGCTAAGGCCAAAGTGAGGGACCTATTAAAGGAGACATTGCTTCACTCAAAGAAAGGAGGCTGACCCATATTTATTAGTGAACGGCTCCCTAAAGACTTTGAAGAAGACCTGGTAGAGCTGTTGAATGAGTATCAAGATTACTTTGCTTGGGATTGTGATGAGATATCAGGTCTAGATAGGGCACTCATTGAGCATCGGCTTCCTATAAGGCCAGATTTTTTACCTTACCAGCAACCAATGTGTAGGATGATGCCAGAGGTATTAGAGAAGGTCAAGATAGAGATTGATAGGCTACTCAATGCTGGCTTCATTAGAAAAGTCAATTATGCAAAGTGACTATCTAACATTGTACCTGTCATCAAGAAAAAAGGCAAGATCCGAGTGTGTATTGAATTTCAAAACTTAAACAATGCTACCCTAAAAGATGAGTATCAAATGCCTAGAGCTGACATGTTGGTTGATGCAGCAGCCAGACATAAAGTTTTGAGCTTCATGGATGGTCACTCAGGATACAACCAAATTTATCTAGTAGAAGAAGATGTACATAAAATGGCTTTTTGATATTCAGGGTTCATAAGGATCTTTGAATGGGTTGTTATGCCCTTTGGACTTAAGAATTCTAGAGCAACATACCAAAAGGGGATGCATCTAATCTTCCTTGACTTCATTGGTCAATTTATGGAGGTATATATAGACAATATTGTAGTTAAGTCACACAACCATAAGGAATACCTCGACTACTTGAAGAGATCATTTGAAAGGATGTGCAAGCACCAGCTCAAGATGAACCTTTTGAAATATGCCTTTGGCATCTCAGCAGGCAACTACTTAGGCTTCCTTGTTCACAAGAGAGGAATTGAGATAGACGAAAATAAAGCGAGAGCCATTCAACAAGCTCAGCCCCCTCAAAACAAGAAGGAGCTACAATATTTCCTAGGCCTGATTAACTTCTTATACTGGTTCATATCTAATACGGTAGGTTATACACAGTCGTTCACCAACTTACTCAAGCTAAAAGGGGGCGAGTTTCTATGAGAAGGAAAGCACCAATAAGCTTTTAATAACTTAAAGAACTATTTGTCATCTCCTCCTGTAGTTTCTCCCCCAATACCTGGACGACCATTACTCTTATATCTGTCAGCTGCCCACGACTCTATAGGATGCTTGCTTGCCCAAGAGAATGAGGAAGGGAAGGAGCAAGCAGTTTACTATCTGAGTCGATCCTTACTAGGAGCAGAGACAAGATATTCTCTTATGGAGAAGCTATACTGGTGCCTCTTCTTCGCTTGTAGGAAGCTGAGATACTACCTTCTCCCTATGGAAGTAAGGGTGACTGCCTAGATCGATATCATTAAATACCTACTCACTAGACCAATCATGAGAGGAAGAGTTAGCAAATGGGCAGTAGCACTGGTCAAATTCAATCTCACTTTTATCCCCTAACGGGGGGTAAAAGGTTAAGTCCTAACCGACTTTCTAGCAGATCACCTATGCATAGATGTACCCACTGATACCATAGTAGATTTCGGACTTGTAACCAAAAAATATTAGTTACTATGGTTTGATAGCTCACGAACTAAGATATACGCAGGAGCCAACTTCATCATCAAGTCCCCGAATGGGGTAAAGACAAGGGCATCTTTCCTACTCCACTTCCCTTGTACTAATAACTAGGTAGAGTATGAGGCCCTACTACTTGGTCTACTCGCCCTAAAAGATCTTGGGGCTGAAAATGTCTGGATATTTGGAGACTCTATGCTAGTTATCAATCAAGTCACAGAGAAATTCAAGTATGGATGCGAAGGATTCAAAGAGTATTGTGAAGCAGCTAGAGAGCTATTGAAAGGCTTTGAAGATACCATCATTGAATTTGTGAACCAAACTAAGAACCTTGGAGCCAATAAGCTAGCACAGGCTAGATCAGACTTTTGTGCATTCACAAGGTTTGATACAGTGTCGGTTAAGATTAGGGCAACCACGGTGGTAGCTAACTTGACCCCGATGGTCCTAACAATAGAAGTAGGACTCTTCCAACTTGATCAAGATTAAAGGCAAGAGTACATTAATTACTTCAAGGATCCGAACTCTTGCTCTGACAAGTTCCTAAAGATAAATGCCCTTCGCTTTAAATATATCAATAATACACTCTATTGAAGGACCATAGATGAGCTGCTCTTAACCTGTCTAAGCCCCTAAGAAGCTATGTTAGCCATGATGGAGGTTCACGAAGGCATTTGTGGAGTACATCAATCAGACATCAAGATGAGATGGCTGATGCACCGTTAAGGCTACTTTTGGTCAGGGATGGCAAAAAACTATATAAGGTATGCCAAAGGCTGTCAAGAGTATCAAAGATATGGACCAGTGCAACATACTCTAGCCAACCTGCTTCACCCTATAGTAAAGCCTTGGCCGTTTAGAGGATGGGCAGTAGATGTGATTAGAAACATCCATCCTACCTCAACTAAGGGTCATTCCTTCATCATCATGGTAATAGACTACTTTACTAAGTGGGTAAAAGCTATTCCTATAAAGGTAGTGAATCAAGAGATGGTCATCTAATTTTTCAAAGAACATATCATTCATAGGTTCGGGATACTCGAGACTATTATGACTGATCAAGCCACCATGTTCACAGGGAAGATGTGCTAAGCTTTGCAAAAGATATGAGCTTTAAGATCACTCATTCGACCCCTTACTATGTACTAAGGAATGGTCACGCCGAAGCAACTAATAAGATGCTAAAGGCTTGCATAGAGAAGTCCATAAGAGAGAAACCCTAAACTTGGTAATTAGCACTATCAAAAGCTCTTTGGGCATTTTGTACAACAAAGAACAGGGGTAACAGGCACCACACCTTTTGCTTTAACTTATGGACATGATGCTATAATACCTTTAAAGCTAATGGTACAATCACTAAGGAGAGCCGAACAAATGCCTATGTCCATATTGGACTATGACTCAGCAATATTGGCTACCCTCGAAGACATCCCTGAGGTAAGGCTTAAGGCACTAGATGCTATCCTACAGCAAAAGAAGATAGTAGAAAAGGCATATAATAAGAGGGTCCGAGAGAAGCACTTCGAGAGGGGCAACTTGGTATGGTGAGTGGTGCTTCTATGAGGTCGCTAGGAACCTGAGCTAGGAAAATGGTCTCCTAATTGGGAAGGACCCTTTAAAGTACATGACGTGCTCTGGAATGGATCCTATCAGCTCACTAATATCAATGGTGAAGTATATGAGTTCCATACCAATAGGTTATACTTAAAGACATATCGACCTAGCATGTGGGAAGGAGTGGATGACAGCCTATTCAAAGACTATGCTTGAGAATACCAATGAGAGATGTGATCAGAACTTCAAGGCATTTACTCTAGCCCAACTTAGGCCACCTTAGCGATGCTGATAGATATTTTGTAATAGCCATTTCCAACTTTAAAACTTGTTTACTTTTAAATAAAGATAACTTTTAACAGTCTTTCAAGGCCGACCAAAAGCTTCAAGACATATCCAAAATAATCCATACATGGGGTCCAAAATAGTCCAAATCTCAAAGCTAATCAAATACTTAGAGGACTCACATACTCAAATGCCAAACTCCCCACAGAAGCAGGCAATAGCCTCCGTCATAAGGGTAAAGGCTACCTCCAATATCTCCTTCTCTCGAGCCTGAGAGCTCTCAAGCTCCTTCAGCTTGGCTTCAAAATAACGGGCACTGATGACATATCCGGCATAGATTTTAGCCTTGAATATTACTAATACCTGACTCAAGGCGTCCCCTTTCACTCTCTTCAACCAACTTGGAGTGCTCTTTGAGTATTCTAGCTTCAACATCTGCTAGCTTTACCTGAAGCCGCTCCCTCTTCTCCTCGAAGACCCAGATACCCTTTTTATGTAAAGCCATTTTGGTCTTGATAGAGGAGAGCTAATCATACTAAAGCCTCATGCTCTTCTCAGCCTCAATTAAGGCCCTTTTGTCAGCTTTAACTGCCTGGGTAAAGAATAAAGGGATGAACATACATAGGCAAAAATAAGGCTCGTCAAGAGTTACCTA
Organism: Hypericum perforatum; assembly: GCA_012979155.1. Taxonomy (NCBI): domain Eukaryota; kingdom Viridiplantae; phylum Streptophyta; class Magnoliopsida; order Malpighiales; family Hypericaceae; genus Hypericum; species Hypericum perforatum. The sequence goes on along the minus strand of SOPF01026411.1, from coordinate 34,452 downwards.
TCAAGGAGGCCAATAAAGTCTTGGCTAAGAGAGGAGACCAAATCTTGAACTTTGGCCAAGGGAATGTTGGAGCTATGAGACTTCAGGAAAACCACAGCCTCATACACGGCCGGAGGTAACTCATCATTGAGGCTAAAATCCTTTGCCTCAAGGATAGCAGCCATGAACTGAGTCAGGGCTCAATATGCCCCCCAGAATGTAACATCCTCCTTAGTGATAGACTATGAGGCAATAGAGTGTGTGGATGATACTAGTCCTTTATCAGTATCCATGTTCAAGAAGGCTTCAAAAGACTGAGAGTGGGAACGGTCAAATGGTATCATGACCCAAACAGATTGAGGAAGAAGTTATCAGGCTTACTAAGTTAGATTCATCATCTGATAAATCCAAGATAGTAGCTTTGTGGACTGCTGATAAGGTAGAAGCCATCAAGGTCAGAGGAGTCGGCTTCACAATCTCAAGAACCTTCTGAGGACCAGACTTCTCTAACACTCTTCTATTGGATTGCACATATGCTCTTTAGAGCAGGGCCAAGGTGCTTGACTGATTGCAGGCTCAGCATCTGGGAGAGCAAACTCACCCTGATCAAAGAAGATCTATAAACACAAAACTAATTTCAGAGATAAGTGATCAAGGACATTCACACAAAAGAACCTCTAAAAGTTGAGATGACTAGACAAACCTCATTTAAGAAGGAGGAGGAGTGAGCTGACTCTTCATGAGCAATCCCTTGGTCTTCACATGTTGGGTAGTCATTGATTCCTGCTCCAAGGTTAGGAAAAGGATCATAAATGAAAAACTTAAAGTTAGTCAGACAACAAACAAAGGAAGCCTATACCTTTTGGAGGACCCGATACCTGGAGAGGGAGGTACATCAGCTTCCTGCAAATCCCTAATAATTAAGGCAAGGTGAGCCAAAGTCTGAGAAGACTTCACTCACCCTGACCTATCTCACTTGCAAGGCTTGACAGCAGGCATAATTACCTCAGGGTCACCAATATCTTCGGGCTCCTTAACCCCAACCAAAGGTAGATGAAAGAGCTTACTCAACTCAGTAGCACTGTGGGTCTAGTAGGACAATCTTATCCACCAAGGAAGGTAGTGATCAGTGGTTCCTCCCTGGATCGAAAACTATCGAATGATGCCACAAGACAAAAGGAGAGACCTCGCCATTGAAACCCATTTGGCTAAACCCTAATGATAGAAACGCTCTTCCTCATCCCTGCAAACTTATGAAAGAGATAAGTAGGGGGAAAAGAAACACCTTGCACCAACCCGAACTGCTGTACCACAAAGTTAGGATGATAAGGCTCTACGACCACCTTACCCTTAGTGCATCCATCGAGAAAGTCATAAGTAGTTAGGATACTTCTCCAATCAGTGGTAGTGGTAACCATAGCCTCAAATGAGAGAAAAGATGGAAGAAACTCCTCTTTTAGAAGTGGATGGAAGGAGGAGAAGTATCTGATCCTGAGGATGCCGTGGAAGATGAATGTTCTCCAATCCTCGAAGCACCTCTAGCAAGAGTTGAGTAGTAATCCTTGTCAAATGTAGAAAAATAGACTCTCAAACTCTTCTCTGGGACTATAACCTCAGTCTTGCTAAAGTATGGGGTACCATACTAGGGACGAGGATCAGGCAAATTAGTTGGGCAGACCAAGGAAGAAAAATAGGCGATGGCCCAGAGAGCGGGTATCTATAAGGGGCCGAAAGTATTGAAGGCACCATCCTCTCATTGAGAGAGGACATACCACGTCATGTGATGGTACAGCTGGCAAAAGATGAACTCTCCCATGGCCAACTCAACCCTATCAACTTGGAGAAGGTCAGGTTCTCCTAGTCTAAAGACACCTTCTGTCTATTAGGACACATGATCCATTGGGAGAGCCATAGCTGATGAAAGGCCATATGTTCATTAAGAGAAGATGGTGCATCAACTGGCTGCCTATAAGTATTCTGGTACTTTGGGTAAGTCTTGGCTATGCCTATCAGGAATACAGTAGTAAAAGGGTCCTTGAACTCTTTATCAAACTTATCTAGACTATCTGGGGTAATCATACGTCCATGAGGTCGAGGTTGAACAGAGTTGCCATATTATAGAGTTATCATCCTCATACCTACAAGACATGGAAGGAATAACACTTTACTAATAGAAGTTCAACTAGTTAAGAGAGAAGTAGGGAAGACTTCAAGCCACAGGCTTACCAGAACAGAAAAGAAAAGTGTTGGTGCTTGAACACCAATACTATAAAAGGACCGCGAGCAGGGCAAGACACGACTTGAAGTCACAAGTAGAGAACTCTATGAAATAGGCTACACCAGTGTCAGACTAAGTTGTCCTATGTAGCTCAACAAGCCAGTTATACCAATGGTTGTAAGACATGGAACAGGTAGGCCAATGGTACATATCCTTCATCTAGTCACCTAAGTCAATCTTTCTACCCTAGAATAATTGGGTGTCATATGGATGGATAGCAAGAAATCCTTCATCAAAGAAGCACTTGAGGTTGTGCACTATACAAACCAAGACTAAAACTCTCTCGCCTAGAAAATGCTCATGATAGGCCAGTGGCACCATCGCCTCCTAAACACAAAGCACTAGGGTCATCTCCTAGGTGATCGTCATCTAGGAGGGAGGTGTTGATATCATCACCATATTGCTTCTCTACTATATGTATCCTAGTTATAAAATGCTCTATTGTCACCTAGCACCTATAAAAGGACAAAAATAGGTTAAAGAAGCTAATCAAACTCGAACTTTAACAAGGTTGATCAAAGGTGTTACAAGCATGCATGACGAGAGGGACAACTATATCCACCTATCTACAGAGCCAAGACTCAAGCAAAGACAACACCATCCATGCAAGTGACTCAAGCATAGGCGGTAAAATAGATCCACCACACTTAAAGTAAGTTGACTGAAGAAAGCAAACAAAGTTCAAAGAGCCCATCAAACCTCCTAAAAGAGGAACTTAAAGAGAAGACAGTCGAACATTAAGCTTCATTACTCAAGTAAGGGGGTCGGCCAAACCTCTTGCAAAGGAAGAAAAATTTTAGATTGCAAATATACCTAGGCAAAGGCTATAAAAGCTTATGCTTGGAGAAGAATTTGGAACCAATAGAATGGCACGACCCTTGCTTAAGCAAGGGGGAGGGTCGGCTAAACTACTTACAAAGAGAGAAAAAAATCAGCTTGCAAACTCACCTAAAATGCTATGAAAGCTCATACTTGGAGAAGGATTTGAAAGGACTCTAGCACAAGTAGCTACCTTGCTTATAATACCCAAGGAAGGTCTAATAGTTTTATGTAAGATCAAGCTACAAGAGAGATTTGAAAGTCACCTAAGCATTTTGTCGAACATATGGTGCACAAAATCTAAAGGGTGTCTCACCAAGCATGCTTGTACAAGCAAGTAACAAGTTCACAAGGGGACAAAACCAATTACCATAACCAATCATGGAGTACATGAAGATCTCAAACCTCGGGCAAATGAATCTGAGAACAAGAAAGCTCGGTGAGGAGGGGACTTACTAAAAGCTTTAACGTGGGGTTGGAGTCTCAACCGTGAAGTTTTGTCTTTAGCAAGAGGAGCAGTATTTGGAGACTTGATAAAGAGTTGTTTGGCCAGAAAGGGTGGCGCAATAAGAGGAAGAAGAAATCCTAAGTCAAGGGAAGAGCTTTGTCCTAAAAGAGCAAAAAGGGAGAGAGAGAGAAGAAGAAGTACGACTTACCAACAATGGGCGGCTGCCAGAGTTCCAGGGATGAATTACCAGTGTTCTGGAGGCTGTTGGAGGCAGGCCTTGCTGGAGTAGGTAGCCCACGGTGGCTGTCGGGCGAGGAAGGAAAAGAAGATAGAGGTGCTTTGGTTTAAAGTTTGGAGAAAAATGGAAGAAGAGGAGAGAGAATGAGTGGGCTTTACCTCTTAAAACTAAGAATAAATTTTGAAACAAGGAGTCACCCAACTAAGGTCTACATGGTGACACTTCTCATTTTGGTGATTCGAAATGTCACCATGCGGGGGGCATTATTGGAGCATAAAAATAATTTGCCTTTCCACGATGATGTTATGGTAATTTAACCTTTTGAGAGTGACCACTTTTGGTACTTCTTGAAGCACTTGTCCTTGTGAAAGGTACTAAGGAGAAACTTTGCCTTCATAAGTTGACTTAAAGGAAAGGTGCAAGTGACTTCATGAAGCACTTTACCTTCCCAAGGTAACTAAAGTGTAGTTTTGCCTTCCATATGAGAGACATATGCATGTGAGTTGAAGAAAGGAGAAAATGATAAGTGCATGTGGCCTAGGGAAGGGAAAAGAGATGTGAATGTCACTTAAGGGAGAAAGTGACTTCATGAAGCACTTTATCTCTCATAAGTGACTTCATGAAGCACTTTACTTCCTTTAAGTGACCAAATATAAATTATGCCTTCAAAGGAGGGGGCTATGCACACAGATTTAAAGGAGGGAGTGGCGACTTACATAAGCACTTTACCTCCCTTAAGTAATCAAAAGGGAATTTTAGCCTCCTTGTGGGGGGTATGCGCATGGCTTTTGGAAAAGGGGAAAGTGACTTTCATAAGCACTTTGTCTTCCTTAAGTGACCAAAGTGAATATTTTACCTCTTGCAAGGGAGGTTTTCATGCATGTGGCTTCAAGGGGGCGAGTGACTCTTAAAGCACTTTGCCTCCCAAGAGTGACCAAAAGAGAATTTTTACCTCTTTACAAGGGAGTCCTCTGCGCGGCCTGTCGAAGGGAAAGAGTGACTTCCCGAAGTACTTTGTCTTCCAAGGGTGACTAAAAGAAATATTTTGCCTTCCATAGGGGGTTGGTGGCTTCCTAAAGCATGACCTTTGAAAAGGGGGTGTTCACTAAAGCTTTTCTTACCTTTCGAAGGGGGTGAGATCACTTAGGCATTTCTTGCCTATCAAAAGAAGGAGTGTGGAGATTTTTTCCCTTGCCTTAGGAAGGAGCTTTGGACTTATTTCACCTTAGAAAGGTATCACGAGCCTACCTTACCTAGGAGAGGTGCAAAGAGGCTACCTTACCTAAGGGAGGTGTTATGAGTCGACCTTGCCCAGGGGAGGTGTTAAAGACTTACCTCGCCTAAAGGAGGTGTTGAAGGCTTACCTTGTCTAAGGGAAGTGTTAAAAGCTTGCCTTGCCTAAGAGAGGTGTGAAAGGCTTACCTCGACTAAGAAAGGTGTTAAGAGCTTGCCTTGCCTAAGAGAGGTGTTGGAGGCTTACCTCGCCTACGGGAGGTATTAAGAGCTTGCCTCGCCTAAGGGAGGCGTCAAGAGCTTATTTCACCCAAGATAGGTGCTTTCACCTTGGAAGGGTATGGAGAGCCTTAAAGAGGCATAAGAGACCTACTTTGCCTAGAGGAGGCATAAAAGCTTAGCTTGCCTTAAGAGGGTTCAAAGAGCCTATTTGCCTCAAGAAAGCGCGGAGAGTTGAGCAAGGTGCTGGAAGGGCTATGAGACCGTGCACGGTCAATGGAGATAAACTTGGACTCCTATTTAACCGAAAGAGATAAGTCCTAAAAATTAGGCGATAAAGGTAGTACCGGTGCAAGATAAGGATAAGCATCTCCGAAGATAGGTATTAGAAGAGTCCGGGTACAAGTAGAAGACGAAGTCCGTATGCAAGGAGAAGATAAAGACATTCGCCTATATAAGGGACGCTCGAGGAAGACAAAAGGAAATCCAACATCAACTACACAAATCTTTTATCAAGCTCATAAATTTCTATTTGTAGTTCTTAAGCCGGGTATTAGCACTTGGTTAAGCGGTCGGGTAGTAGAGTCTGGTTAGAGGAGTTTAGCTTGTTAGGTAGTGGTGGTCGTTTGATCACTTGTTTTCATTAAAGCCGACTTTGATACGAGCCTCCAAGCCATCAAGAAATCGTCCTTGACACCCTGTTACATTTTTTCTACAACAAAAACAAAAAAAACTCAACTCGATATTACTTGCGCTAACATTAGTAGAAATTTTTTACTTTTCTCTTTATTTGCTTTGAACTACTTTTCGAAGTTATTCTTATATAATTTTTTATATTACAAATTTGTCATTTAGCATGCATATTGTTTGTATAGTTCTTTTAGTGCTTCAAGTCCCAACAAATCTGTCATTTAACATGCGTATCATAATAACATGTGGTGGTTTACGCTACCAGTTTTTAAATGTTGATGTCCATTATCATTCCACTTTCTCCACTCGAACACTAATTCCTCCATTTTCTCCATTAGCCACGCCACACTTCTCCATTAACCACCCCACTTCACGAAAAAAAATAAACAGCCCCACTTTCTGCCGAAGTTTGTACAACGCGTCCTCATTAGTATTGACATGGTCCAAAGACAGTATAAAAATAATTTTGACATTTATAATCACATTTTAACATATTCGGTACGATTTCGAAGTTGTTGGTGTGGTCTTGAAGAGACTCATTTCGTCATACCAACTCTCAGGTCTTAGTTATTTGTTTCGTCGTATTGGCCAGTCACGAGCCTTAGTTGTTTTTTTTTAAACGGTGCAAAGCCTATATTAATAAGATAGCATTACAATACAGGAAACGAAAGAACGAACAACATAGATAAGAGAACCATACAACGAGACCAGACCGCAGTCTACAGAGTGGCACGGGTGAGAACAAAAGGTGGTCATAAAGCCACGACGACTAACGACCAAAGCGGAGATCTACCGAGACAAGCTACGGCTAATAATCACGAGACTACATCGAAGATGCAACCTCATGAGCTTATGAATGTATACAAGATACACGCATAAGAGCCAAGATCGACCAAAATCAATCGAAACAAAGTTCTCCACCTGCAATCACAGTACATGCATCGAGCATACAATGGATCCTTGAATCAGCCAAAACTGATTCAAGCAAAAGTGAACAATACATAGATATAAATAGAAAGCATAGATAGGAAAATAAGTATAGTCATCCGGGGAGGAGGTCAACGGTGACCAACCTCCCTGGGGATCACCAACGAGCTCTCTTAACTAGCCAAAAAAGAAGTCAATCATGGAAAGAGGGCCTAGTCGAGGTGGCTGCTGAAAAAGTTCTGGCGAAACTCCAGCGAGGCTGAACCTCCGGTAAGGCTTCGACAACTAGGAACTTTAGAGGAACGGACTCCGGTGAGACAAACTCCAGTAATCGCTAGATACTAAGGTTTAGACTTACTACTACTTCAGAAGAGGCAAAGAGGACGGCATAAGGCGAGTGGTGGCCAGATCTAATGAGTAGGTGGTCGAATGTGATGAGTGGTAGCTGGATCTGACGAGTGGTGGCCGGATCTTCACAAATGGTGGTTGGATCTAATGAGTGGTGACTAGATCTGGAGGAGTGGTGGCCAGATCTAACAAGTGGAGGTGGAGGTGATAGTGGTTGTGGTGGTTGCCAGATCTGACGAGTGGTGGTGGTGGTGGTAGTGGTGGTGGTGATGGTAGCCAACCAAAGGGGAGAAAGAGAAACTCCATATTGGGAGAGATGTTGCTCCACTTGGGAGAGGAAGGGAGTTAGGGCTTACAATCAGAGTTTTTTTCTGATGATATATTATTTCTAACGGTCAGGGACACGGGCCTTAGTTGTTGGTCTCAACTTCAACAACCAATCTCAATCTTAACGACTTGTCTCAAGCCTCATTCATCGATCACAATCTTAATGATCAATCTTAACCTTAATAATCGATCCTAACTCTCAGTCATTTGCTTTTTGACTCGCTAGCCTCTCAGCTTCGATCTTTAGTAAATTGGCCGTTTAGGACTCTCATGTCGAATCAGTGTCAAGCCCATTATATGCTGCACCAGCATCAAGCCCATTACAGGCAAGACTGACGTAAAACCCTTCAAACCAGACCGGTATCAAACTCTTCAAGCTGAATTGATGCTTCCTTTCTCAAACTAATCCAACAACCCTTTTGCTCAAGCCGGTTCAGCAATATGCTTCTTTTCTCAATCTTGGCCGGTGCTTTTTATAACAAGCCAAATTGACAACAGACCCATCAGGGGCCGAATTGATGTTCTTTCCTTGTAAGGGTCGGACTGGTAAGCACTTGCCTTAAAGGTTGGACCAACAGTGTCAAAGATGGGTCGGTTTGCATGCCTTTATTGAGATTGAACTTTGTCTTGATAGCAAATCATCTTTGATATTTTGATTTGAAGCTGATTGAGAAATAATGCAGACCGCTGAGCATGGAGTTTATAGCATAAGAATTGAAGTTATAAAATAATTGATTCTGCGTTGATAGTTTTTTCACATGGGTTTTGGTCAATGAATTTGTGACACGTGGCCACAAGCCATATTGGGATGTATCTAGTCAATGATGACTCTTCTTCTTTTTTCTTATTATCTTTGTCATCGTCAGCGACGAAAACTAGCATTTTATAGGCATTTGCGACCTCGGCTTCCTTTGCCCCCACCAAAAATAGGCTCCATCCTGGCAACTGTTCTACTCTTAAATAGCAAAATCGCAAAAGAGAAGAATAAGAGTGTTTAGGATATTTTCCTAGACAAACAAAAATATTTGAAAGATATTCACAAAAAAATTTGTATATGTCAATATTGACATACAAACCATAACGATATTGATATTCTCGAAATATTAATATTGAGGAATAAAACTTGCCTCCACGATCTTTCCATACGGTTTGGAATAATTGGTCTCTGTACCAAATCCATCCTCCTTTGTATTTTCCACTTTTTGCCAACGATGTTGGATTAAGCGTGTCCAAGTTAGTAAAAGCAACATTCATGGTTGGACAACACGATGCATGTTTTCCTAATCAAAACCAGTATGAGATTTTCTTATATCAAGTTAGATCCCACGATTTTTAGTTAAAGGTCAAGTTTGTTCGTATTTGGTGTCGGATTGCATACTAGGTATAGCTTTAATATTCTCATTATTTTTGGGCAAGCCCATTTGTATTTGCTTAACAGACGAGATTTTTACTGTATTGGTGGGAGATTCGGTTTCCCTTTTCTTGCCCGGTTCTTTGGTTGGCATGACTTGATTGTTTTCGTTTGAGACTAGTTTGCCTTATTTTGGGATATCAGTATGGGAGAATTTGGATACCCTGGGGACTACATAGAGCTTGTCCCTAAATAGGGACAACAATCTCAGCCATTAGATTAGAATATATTCTAACAGATACTCATCTAATGGCTATTAATGTTTAGGGATATTTAGGACTTTTCCCAAAACTAATTGATTCCGAGTAGTTAATTATTTCTACTTTTTAGGTGAATGAGCATTTAATTCCCCTTCTCTCTCCTCCTAAATCCAAGTTTCCAAAAAGTAAAATAAACTCAGTAGTTAATGCTTCCCTTTTTTTTAGCCGAATTATCAATTAATTCTCTTTCTCTCTCCTCCTAAACTCATGTTTCCAAAAAAAATCATCTATTTTCTTCTCTCGCCTAGGAATTTGAACCAGTAAAACAAACCAGTGAAGCAGCAAAATGAACCAGTGAACCAGTAAAATAAACCAGTGAACCAATAAAATAAACCAATGAACTGGCAATCCAAACCAGTGAGAGAGAAAGAAGATAATTAAATCAGTGAACCATCAATTCCAACCAGTGAACCAATAAATCAAACCAGTAAACCAGTAATTCAAACCAGTGAACCTACAATTCAAACCAATGAACTATCAATTCAAAATAGTGAACCAGCAATCTAAACCAGTAAACCAGCAATTCAAACCAGTGAATCGACTATCCAAACCAGTGAAAATTATTTTGTATTACGACTAATAACAGATACTATTAGGGTTTTGCGTTAAAATATATATTTAATGGAGAGAGAAAAAAGATAATTAAAGAGAACCGTCAAATTAGGTGAGTAATTAGGTAGTTGGTTACAGATATTTAATGGAGAGAGAATCAACCTAATTAGTAAATTAGTGATTTGTCTAAATTAACCTTGTCCCTAAATAGGGACAAGGAGAAAGTCCCCATGGTATCCACTCCCAGTATGGGAGAGGATTCGATCCTGGATGTGTAATAATTCCAGGACCATTCTAGACTTCTTTAAGGCGCGTAATAAATAAAGGAAGGAAGGAGAGAGGTGCCCGTTATAAGGGGAAGGACCATAATTACCATAATTAGCGCATGGATTTAGAGAGAAGTTAAATAAAATGACCATAAATGACATATTTAATGCTCTTATTGATCAATAAATGACAAATTTAACTCTCCTATTGATCACAGTCGATGACATAAACAAAAAAGTTTGAGTGGTTTTGCCAGTATGTTCAAGTAGTTTTCTTTGTATGTTCAAGTGGTTTGTTAGTTAATGTTCAAGTAGTTTTTTCAGTATGTTCAAGTAGTTTTTTTAGTATGTTCAAGTAGTTTTCTTAGTATGTTCAAGTGGTTCCTAATATATGTTTAAGTGGTTTTTGTCTAGTATGTTCAAGTGGTTTTGCTAGTATGTTCAAGTGGTTTTGCTAGTATGTTCAAGTGGTTTGTCAGTTAATGTTCAAGTAGTTTTCTTAATATGTTCAAGTAGATTTTTTAATATGTTCAAGTGATTTTCTTAGTATATTCAAGTGGTTCCCAATGAATGTTCAAGTAGTTTCAAGGAAAATGTTCAATTGGTTTCTTTCTATATGTTCAACTGGTTTTATTTAGTATGTTCAACTGGTTTTCTTAGTATGTTGAACTGGTTTTCTTAGAATGTTCAACTAGTTTTGCCAAAACCACTTGAATGTATTGGCAAAACCTGTTCCAGAACGGTCCTGGAAATGACTTCCAGAATCGAATTCAGTCTCCGTCAGTATATGAAGATATTTCTATACTAATCTCGGTGAATCTCGTAATATTGAAAAGAGTCGAGTTAAAATTTTCCTATGTAGTGCATGGTTTGATTTAGAAGTTCTTTATACAAAGGTCGGGAGTTAGGTTTGAAGACTCTTTATAAGAGGGTTTAGCAACGTAGAAGAACATCACTAACACACACATAAATAACTATTTTATTCTTTATCATTTGTTGTTAGTTTAACCCGTAACTCGTAGTTGTTACCAAATTTAGTCCTGATTGATAGTCAGACCAACTTTCTAACAATCATTGCGGTAACAACATAAAGTATGTGCTACACATTACGACAACCAAACTGCTTTTCAGTCGAGCAAGAACGCAGTTCATCACACTCACATTAGGCTTATTCAGATGCGATATCCTTGGATTGAGGCATGGTATCCAATAAACTAAGCAGAAGTCCCACTTCGAAGGCACGTTGGACTGGAAGGGGAGAATGATGATGTTCCATCCAAAATACATGGGTTGATCTAGGTGCATGAATAACACCAAGTGAACTAAATGTACGAAAAGAATGAAAAGACCATGGGTTGATCTAGACTATGGTGAGGCATTAACGAAGTCATATTGTTGTAGCGAAAAATTAATTCACGAATTTTTTAACTAGTTTTAGTAAACAATCTCTAACTAACTGCTCATATATCGAATTGAGGTGATTTTAAAAGCCACAAAAAGATAAGAGATAAGCTTACAACTTTGTAGTTTATCACTTTTCCAAATTCGGAGCAAAAAGAGGTCATAATCAGCTTGAAAGTTTTAGGCACTTAGTTTTTCATATCTCAAGCCGGGGATAATTTAGGTTTTTTGTACTGAACAGCCTAGGGTTTTTGGTATCGAACTAGGGCTAGTTTTTTCTATGTAATGATAGCCTTGACGTAGAAGAAGAACCCCCAAACAACACAACACAACACATCAAATCTCTTATCAAAGCTTCGGCTTTTTATCTAAGCGTAGGGTAGATGTAGCTATTATCGGTTATGCTCTCCTCTTGTCCTCTTTCCCTATATTTTCAATAAAGTTCTTGCTCTTCTACCAAATTTTTTCTCATCTACCAAGTCAGATCTATATATTTTCTCTTCGTTTTTCCCATATTTCTTCCATCTTTGCCTTATTCGTTCGAACCACATCTTGGGACGACCATTCCGGATCCGTCTTTAGATCATTTTCGACGTTCTAACATATTTTTTGCACAACATTGTTTTTGGTACACTCAGTGGGACAAAAGAAAGCATCTGAGAAGAGTGATTCATGAGAATACATATTCAATTTTGAGTCTTTTCTCAAAAGAGATCAAAACCGGTCAAAGGTTATGCTAAAAGAGGCTTCCAGCTTGGTCCGTGAAATTTGAAGAGATTTTCCGGCCTTTTTTTGGCCGAATCTGAAGAAATCCAAATCAAAAAAGTTGTAGAACTGTCTTTTCTCTTTTTTGGATACTAAGAACGCCAAAATCGGAGTTTATACCAGAAGAAAGTTAAGACCAAATACTACATATTGGTCAATCTGCATCCAGCCAGATCTACGAACTTTGAGATATTTTTCCGACCTTTTCTAGACTATATCTGAAGAAACTTAAATCACAAAAGTTAGAGAAGGGTCTTTCCTCTTTCTTTGGACACTAAGAATGCCAAAATTGGAGTTCGTACGAGAAAGTTAAGACAAAAATACTATATAGTGGTCAATCTATAAGTGGGTGTTTGGTTTGGCTTTTGGAAATTAGCGGTTGGCTGTTAGATGTCTATCAGCTAATTTTAAATTGTTTGGTGAAGATAAAAAATAGCTGATAACTCCTAACAGCCAAAAGCTATAATTTGTAGCTGTTGCATTTAATTGATAGCTGTTACAATATTTAATTACCAACATACCTTCAATTTAGATAATTAAGAACACTTGTTTAATAATATGTATTATATTAAATATTAAATTAAGAGATATATTTTTTAATTGACGAAAGCATAGAAATAAATAATAAATAATATATTAAATATTAAATTAAGAAAGATATTTTTTCAATTGACAGGATCACAGAGATATTTAATATGTACCATATTAAATATTAAATTAAAGAAACAATTTTTAATTTGCATAAACATGGAAATAAATAATAAATAATATATTAAATATTAAATTAAAAAATTAATTTATATTGATGGAACCATTGAGATAAACAATATGTATCATATTGAATATTAAATTAAGGGTTAATTTTATTGAATATATATTAAAGAATGCAATTTATTAGTCAATTATCCTAAAACGTAATTTCACAACTCAACAGCAACATTTAATGCTAATTTACCAAACACTTTTTAAAAATCGAATATCAGCTATCAGCTGATTACGATCAGCTGACCGCTGTTCAGCTAACAGCTGACAGCCAACAGCTGAATTTGATCAGCCAAACCAAACAAAACCTAAGTTGACATCCAACCAGATCCACAAACTTTGAAATATTTTTCCGGCCTTTTGTAAGCCTAATATAAAGAAATTTAAATCACAAAAATTAGAGAACTGTTGTTTCTCTTTCACCAGATACTAAGAACGCCAAAATCGGAGTTCATACGAGAAAGTTAAAACCGAAATACTACATAGTGGTCAATCTGTAAGTTGACATCCAACCAAATCCGCGAACTTTGAGATATTTTTCCAGCCTTTTACAGTCTGAATCTGAAGAAAGTTAAATTATGAAAATTAGAGAACAGTCTTTCCTCTTTCTTTGGATACTAAGAACGCCAAAAACGGAGTTCATAGAAGAAAGTTAAGACTAAAATATTACATAGTGGTCAATCTGTAAGTTAACATCCAGCCAGATCCATAAATTTCAAGGAGTCTTTTCGGTCCTTTGCAAGCTGAATCTGAAGAAACTCAAATCAAAAAAGTTGGAGAGGTCTTTCATCTTTCTCTAGATACCAAGAACACTAAAATCGGAGTTTGTATCAGAAAGTTAAGATTGAAATACTTTATATTGGTCAATTTATGAGGTACAATGTCTTTGAATATCATGAAGGAAAGATTCTGGCGTACGTATCTTCTCGCAATTACTGAGAAAGAAAGTGGGAGAAAAACTGGTTTTATAGTATTAAGGTGGTTTTATAGTACCTATTATAGTGTTGAATTACTTAAAGATTTGATTGAAGATATTGTCGCCTTTGGTGTTGAATCACCGGATTATCTAATTAAGTATGTTAAAACATATGGTTGTGAGTTACCCGATTATCTGGTTGATGATATTGATTACTATACCAAGAAAGTTGGAAATAGGAGAAGTCAACGTGCTCATAAGCTGAAGTCTAACTTTGATAATATCTTAAGCAGGGCTGCGTGGCAAGAAGCAATGGAATACTTTGGGTATCTATTGTCAGTTCCTATCAGTGTGGTGGTGATTTGCAATATGGAAAGATGTCTTGAGAGAATTGGAGTACTATCATGTGGAGTAGTTGAAGACCAAAAATATTTCAACTCCACCAATTACAAGACTAAGATTGATACAGCCGTGCATGAATCGGCTGTATCTATGCAGTATTGTAGCCTTCCTACTTGGGAGAGCAAACAAACGGCTAGTCCCCAGTGGGTCGACACCACAATCATCAATAAGAAAGTCATTTTTACCATTATACAGCGTACATGAACTTGAAGATCAAAGATATGTTGACTCATATAGTTACAAGACTGAAGTTGACACAGTGGTGCATGAATCGACAGAATCTATCCAACATTTTATTCCAGATGTCAAAGAAGTTGACAAAATGACTAGTTTACAATTGGCCGATACCACAGTTAGTAAGAAAGAAGTGTCATCCATCGTCGATACTACGACCATTGAGTTTGCAATGCCCATAATTGAGGAGAAGAAAGAGGCATTGCTAACACAAAGAATCCTCGGACCTCCACCATCATTCAAGATCTTTGGATCTTCTTCTGCTAGGGAAATTTTAGGATCTCCGTCAAGTCATATGTTACTAAAGTCCACATCACACTTACCCAATTATGTCCTAGCTCAACATAAAAACACAAGTAAGAAAGTTCACTTTAATGATGGAAAGTCTATCTCACCCGGGGGCATGAAGAGTACTGCAACATAGTGATTAATGCTCCTACATCGGCTAAAATTATTTTGGTTGAGGATTATATCGATCTTACAACCACTGAGGAGCAAGATGATCTTACCTCGGTCGAGGAGCAAGCCCAAGTTACAACTCAACTTACCATATCCATGGAGCAAGACATACGCATGATGGAGACTATTGAACCAAGTAAGAGTACAGTAAAGCAATTGTCTACTGTGCAAGTTCTGCATCACTTCAATAGGTACACATGCATGGAAAAAGATATTAAAAAATGGCCAAAATCAACCAGAACTGGCACGAGACATCTTGAGCACGCGTGGGTTTAGAAAGATGTAGTTACTCGGTTGAAGAAAGAGCTTGCATGGTCTAAGAAAGAACCACATAAGACACGAGCTACAAGAAGTGAGCAATCTATAAGGTGCCAAAACTATGATATGGAGCCTATGAAAAAGAAGTGCCAAGAATATCAAACTCACACTTAGGGGGAAAATGTCAAGAAACTTGTCAACTGAATTTCACAAAGACTCAACGAAGATGGTTGAAGGAAAATATCCAAAAGCAAAAGGTTAGAGACCTTCAAAAATGTTCGTATGGTTATTTTAGTGAAAGGTATGGAGTTTCTACTCAGCCATATAAAGCCGAATTCAAGTGCCCTCGAAAAAATCATGAGCACACGGATATATCCAAAAGAGTGATCATCAGCAGGCCGACAATGGCTAGGTCTCGACTAATTCATTAGCAAATTCTTTGCATATTACGGTTTTAACTTGGCCGGATATATAATTTTCCGCATGTCCAAAGATGGATACACGTCAACGCTTTTCCTAGCGTCAAAATATTGACGTGTGGAGGCATTGTTGTAGCGAAAAATTAATTCGCGGATTTTCTAACTAGTTTGTAAAAAATCTATAATTAACTGCTCAAATATCGGATTGAGGTGATTTTAAAAGCTACAAAAAGACAAGAGATAAATCTACAACTTTGTAGTTCAGCACTTTTCCAAATTCGGAGCAAAAAGAGGTCATAATAAGCTTGAAAGTTTTGGGCAATTAGTTTTTCATATCTGAGGCCGAGGATAATTTAGGTTTTTTGTACTGAACGGCCTGGGTTTTTGGTATCGGGCTAGGGCTAGTTTTTTCTATAGAATGATAGCCTTGAAGTAGAAGAAGAACCCTCAAACAACACAACACAACACATCAAATCTCTTATCAAAGCTTTGGCTTTTTATCTTAGCGTAGGGTAGATGTAGCATTTATCGGTTATGTTTTCCTCTTGTCCTCTTCCCCTATATTTTCAATAAAGTTCTTGCTCTTTCACCAATTCTTTTCACATCTACCAAGTCAGATCTACATATTTTCTCTTCGTTTTCCCCATAGTTCTTCCATCTTTGCCGTATTCGTTCGAATCATATCTTGGGACGACCACCCTGGATCCATCTTTAGATCGTTTTCGATGTTCTAACATATTTTTTGCACAACACATATGAAGGGTTCCTCCTATGCAGATATAAAGACAGGTCATTTTCTCATTCGACACTATCAAATGCATTCTCGTCCATTCTCATCTTCTCCACGTAGAGTGAGGACTGTCCACTCCTAGTTGAGAGTGTTGTAGTATGCTCGTATCAAACCACTATTTTTAAATTGGTAGTCCGACCAGCGGTCTGACTAGTCGGACCACAAATCAACCACTCAATCGACCAGAAATCCCTAATCGAATTGGTAACCTTACTAACCGGGGGTTTTAAGCCTGGCTAGCCGGTCCGACCAGAAAATCGGGATCAAATTGACCGATTCGATCGGAAATGATTACAGATTTATTTTTTTATTTTTTGAGTCAAGATTAATCATTCGTATAAATACTTTATTTGGTATATTTTATAAAAATTAGTATAACTATATGAAATTATTAATTAATTACATAAATATTTTATCTATATACCTATATATATTTCAAAAAAATAGATTTTTTTTATTAATATAAAATCCAGTCCGACCAACTATCTGACCAGTCGGACCGGTTGGATCAGAGATCGGCCAGACGACCAGGTCGATCTCCGGTCCGATTTTGAAAACTATGTATCAAACAAGTGTGAGAGACTTTTTCCTTCAAGTGGTGGCGTTCTTGAATTAGTGTTCTTCTCTTGTACCCATTATTGAAGTTGGTGGAAATTCTTGTATTATTGTACATGATTGTAGTAGGTACATTGCTGAACACATTATATTCGGTTCCTATTCTCTCTTATCATTATTTTATTTGTTATGTTGAGATATTGTTCATCTCTTTTATTAATCCGAACAAATTTGAATCCAATAGATTAGGAAAATTGTTTTTCAAAATTTAAAATTCATAACCATCAGTGAAATAGAACACCGATACATGCTTGTTTTTATAGCACCACCCAATTAAACAAACGATTTTATCTTAATCTTTTCACAGAAAGTTGTAATATTTAGACTTTGTTCTTTTAATAAAGAAACAATTATGCTCAGTCTTTGATGTTTAATCTATTCAGTGTTCACTTTTCAATTTTTTGAAAATCAATTAAAAATCTCCAAAATTTTATTTTGGATAATTTACTCCTTAACACTTGACCTGTAGTAAAATTATCTATCAAGTCCTTGATTTTTTTAAAAATTATAAAGCTGACCTTGCTTTTTGAAAAATGTTGATATGATATCCCTAGTGCCGAAGTCGGATATTTTCTCCTATAGAAAACTGATGCGACCATGCCTACGTCCAAGCTAAAAGTGCAAGAAGACTCACGTCAAGTGCAAGTGCCAGTTGGACCAATGACGCGTGCAAGAGTAAGGAGGCTTCAAGTTGAACTTAGTTGCCTAATTTGGGAAGCTCATGAATGTGCCAACAAGTCCAAGGACGTGCATAAGGTCCATGCAAAGCCCATGCACGTAATAGAAGCTGTTTTGGAAGATTTGCCACCTTTGCCAACTTAGGAAGCATACAACGTCCTATTTTGTCCATGCACGATTCTGAATTGGACGAGATCTTTCTACAAGCTTCTAGCATATTTAGTTATATTATTTAGTTCTTATTTAGTTTAATAAAGAGGCCAGAATATGCTTGTCTTGGAGTGCAAGTTTTGGCCAGATAGGAGAAGCTTTCGGCAGATTGCTTCTAGCTTGTTTAGGAGTTATTTTACTTAGGAACGTTTATGTACTTGAACCCTATATAAGGGGGCTCGGTCTATTGGAATAAGACACAACATTCTGAATACAATTGAGTCTTTTTAGATAAGTGAGTTTGATAACTCTTTGTTCTTCCTTTGAGCTGGTGTGCTTGGCTTGAACGTTCTTTCACTTATCAAGCGAGTTCACCACCCTCGTTTGTTGCATGATTCGAC